>SNQJ01S0021523.1:55846-91082 GCA_010110895.2 Picea sitchensis
TTAGGAGTCTTCTTTTAGTTAGGATTAGTGGTAGATTGACTCAAGATGCTACTCTATGTGGACCACCTATTCTCTCATGTTTTAATTTATTTTTATTTAAAAATCCCTTTTATTATTTTCATGCACACATGTGCATCTACCCAAACTTTAATTCTTATTCCATCTTTTCCTAGAGTTTATTGTATCTCCAATCCCTTAACTTATTTAATATATTATTTACTCACTTGGATTTAGACTCTTTGTTGTTTTTCTTGTTTATAGTTTAATAATCATTTGCATGCTCTTTTATATCAAGTCTAAGTATTTTATTTTATTTTCTAGACCTTCTAGATTTTATTGACTCACATTTTTCTTGCACGACGTGCCCTTCATGATGCACTTCCGTGATCCAAGGGTGCCACTCGCCTTTGGTATTTTCAAAGTTTTTCCAACACTTGGAGTCAACACCCCACTTGGTCGACCTTGTGAGAGACTAAGGGTTGTCTAATGGATAATAATTCTGCCTTGTTGCGCGCCCCTTAGAATTCTTCGTGAGTGACTGTCTCAGTCTTCCCTCATGACATTGTGGACCTCTCAAACTAGATAATCATTAACCTACAATTTAGGTCACAACAAGAGTGCTAGTATGTTGTGACAGGGACACTGCCACACCTCTCCCTCATCTGTCTAGTTTCTGTGTATGACCCCTTTACTCCATATGTGAGTTAGATTAGCAAGCGCGACCAAGCCTGCATATACTAACAAGAAAAATTTCAATAAACCTTATACATAACATCCATACTAAAATCATAATAACTCATAAATGTAAATAAATACTCAAAACCACAAACCATTACAAGTCCACTCCCTCACTCAATCCGAAGTCCAAGGAAGTCCGTTGATGCCATCGACATTCTCAACCTGTCATCTATCCTGCACACTCAGGATAACTCATCAATAATACCCGTCAATACATATATCTAGAATTTAACATGTAATCATAATGACATCACAATGTAACTCATAATAAAATCATAATCATAATGTATCATAACTGGATCACTTGCTCGCAAGTGTCCTCAAAGAATAAGTCAATATAAATGTGCTCAATGGAACTGGATGTTACATACACCCTATCTTGTTTTAAACTTCATCTTCAAGTTTATACAATCTAAATGAAGCAATAAATGTATTGGCATAGATATAAATATCCAAACTATCAAACAAATACAGAAACCGTTGACACATCTCATATGCGTCCTCCCATGTAGCTGAGTGTGGACTATAATTGTCCCACGTTACCTTGAACTGATTGACTATTTGACATCATATCTGTCCAGTGCGATGATCTAGTGTGCAGGTTGTATCCTCCATGAGAGCACCCTCATCCGACACTTGCAAATAACTCAAGTCAATAACATGTGATGGATCTGGAATATAATGTCACAAAATAGATACATGAAATACATCGTGCATATGCCTCAAAGAATCAGGAAAGGCTAGTTGGTAAGCCACAAGTCCCTTACTTTCTACAACTTTGAAAGGTCACAAAAACCTAGGAGAGAGTTTATATCCCTTTCCAAACTTTATCAAACTCTATGCGGTTTCACCTGCAAGAAAACGTTATCACCAATCTCATAACTGCGGTCGATGCGATGCACATTAACATAACTCTTTTGCCGATCTTGTGATTCTTTAATCCCTTGTCTTATAATTTAAATTTGTTCTTCCATTTCTTGGATCACTTCCAGTCCCACCAGGACCCTATCCTTGAGTCGCTCCCAACTTAGAGGTGTTCGACATGGTCATCCATAAATGAACTCAAATGGTGCCATCTTAATCGTACTTTGATAATTGTTGTTGTACGCGAATTCTACCAATGGTATGAATTATTCCTAATGTTTCTATTGATCCATTACATACATATGCAACATATCCTCTAAAATCTGATTCGTTCTTTCAGTTTGTCCATCTGTCTTGGGGTGATGTGTTGTACTAAAATTCAGTTGTGTTCCCAAAGCCTCTTGGAAACTATTCCAAAACCATTCTGTAAACATCGATCCTTGATCGGATATGATCCTTCTTGGTACAACGTGCAACCTCAAAATATCGCTAACAAATAATATAGCTATTTCCGATGCCTGATACATCATATGCACTGGAATAAAATGTGCACTCTTCATCAGAGTGTCAACGACTACAAAAATAGAATCGTGTCTTCTTGACGTTAGTGGAAATACAACAATAAAATCCATTGAAATGACTTCCCATTTCGATCTAGGAATCACGTGTGGATGTAACAGTCCCGCTGGATGTCTATGCTCAGCCTTTACTTGCTAACATTTGAGACATCTTGCCACATAATTAACTATGTCAATCTTCATTCATTTCCATAAGAATAAAGGCTTAAGGTCTTCCTTCATATTTATGACTCCAATATGAGCCATGTATACTGCTCAATGAACTTCATTTAAAATAAAACTTCTTAATTCGTCATTAGTCGGTACATAAATTTTGTTTTTATACCTCAAAAATTTGTCGTTGTCTAATGAATAGCCTTCAAACCTCGGTACCATCATGGTTTCTTGTCCAATATTATCCTTAACTTCCTTGTACCAATCGTCGTCAATATGCAATGCTAGAATCTTTTCTCGAAGATTCATCTTAAGAAGTATTAATTAGAATATGCATGGTCTCTGACTCAACGCATCTGCTACTCTGTTCACCATTCCTTTAATGTAGGTAATCTTAAATTTGTATTCACTAAGTAGTTCTGACCAACGCCTTTGTCGCGCGTTCAAGTCACTCTGAGTAAAAATATGTTGCAATCTAGAGTGATTAGTCTTTAATTCTAATTTTCATCCAATAAGATAATGTCTCCAAACTCTCAAAGCATAAACGATTTCTAATAACTCCAAATTGTGTGTTGCATAATTTTCTTCATTCCTTCTTAATTTTCTTGAAATGTAAGCGATCACTCAAACTTCTTGCATCAAGACTCCACCTAGAACTTCCTTGGATGTGTCCGTGCATAATAAGAATTCCTTGTCTAGGTCAGGAACCTTCAATATCGGTGTTGTCGTTAATATCTCCTTAAGATTTTGAAATGCTTCCACGCATTTCTCTAACCATAGAAATTTATTGTTTTTCTTTTGTTATTCCATAATTGGATTTGCTATCTTCAAAAAACCTTTGACAAAGCGTCGATAATAAAATGCTAACCCCATAAAGCTACATACTTCTTGTACGTTCGTCAATGCTAGCCATTCCGTAATAACCTCTACTTTTGTTGGATCCACATCGATACCTTCTCTAGATATGATATGTCCCAAATAATGAATCTTCATCTGGTAAAAAGAACACTTTGATAGCTTCCCATACAACTTGTTTTCTCTCAGACACTGTAAAACCAATCTTAAGTGTTCATTGTTCTCTTCTTTCGTTCAAGAATAAATCAATATATCGTCAATGAATACTTGTACAAACTTGTCCAAGTATTTGTGGAATACCCTATTCATCAAACTCATGAATGCACCCGGGGCATTCGTCAATCCAAATGGTAAAACAATAAAGTCATAATATTTGAATCTCATCTTAAATGCGGTCTTAGGGATACCTTCCTCCTTAATTCGCAATTGATGATATCCCGATCTCAATTCAATCTTTGAAAACTCCATTTCTCCTTTCATGTGGTCAAATAAATTATCAATTCTTGGCAACAAATACTGGTTTTTTATTGTGGATTTATTTAATTGATGATAGTCAATGCAAAGCCTCCATGACCTGTTCTTCTTTCTCACAAAAATAACTGCCGCACCCCGTGGTGATACGATTGGACGCATAAGTCCCAAATCAAACAACTCCTTCAAATTCATATTTAACTCTTGCAATTCTGGTGTCGACATCCGGTATGGCATTCTTGCAATCGGTTTTATTCCATGTTTTAAGTATATGGTAAACTCAAATTATTTTTATGGTGGTAAACCTAGTAATTCCTTAGGAAATACATCAGAAAACTCTGATACTATAGGAATATTTTCTAATCCTTCCGTGTCCCCCTTTTTGTTAAGTGCTAAGATGACGTATAATTTGCATCCCTTGCACATACGTTTCTGTAATTGTAAGGAAGAAATAAACCTCAATGAAACTCCTTGGTTTCTTCCTACAATTACCCTACTCTATCCCAAATCATCTGTTAAACTTAACCATTTCATCTTGCAGTTAAGTATCGCATCGTGAGATTCTAACCAATCCATTTCGATCACTATATCATAAGATCCCAATATTGTTACATACATGTTTACACTTGTCATGAAGAAACCCAAGTTAATGGTATGATGCTTAACTTTTCCTCCAACCTTTTTCTTGTCACCATGTTCCATTTCCACATGTCTAAACTTATCTTGTTTGACTGCCTTCACCTTAATTATTTTAATCACAACACTATATATAAAACTTTCCGTAGCTCTTTGATCTATTAAAATACTAAAATGTTGATTGACAATCATACCTGACATCTCGAGCACGATGGACTGATGCTCAGCCTAGCTGTTATTCACCGCTGCATGTATCATGTGGGCCTTGCCCAGATATCCAACTGTCATAGGTATTGATGATCTGACAACTCTTTCCTTCTCAACAGGACAGTCTCTCTAGTAATGTGGCTCTCCACATGTCCAACATCCATTCTTAGGTCCGATGCTCCTAGTCCCAGAAGTAGTAGTTATTGGCCTAGGATTCTGTTGTACTGGTCGGTTTAGTGGACACGATCTAAACTGTTGTTGTTGATGCAGAAAACACTTTTGTTGTTGTTGTGGTGCTCTGTAAGGAGTCCTCTGATGAGGATTATATCAACGCGATGTAGAGAATACAGGTCCTCCAGGCGTATCACGGTGCCCATAAGTTTGTATGTCTGGTGTCTGATGCTATGGTAGTCTAGGTGGCACCTGTCCTATTTGTCTGGAAGAAGTCCTGCCCTGACCCCCACCACTCAACTCTTCCTCAATAATGAGGGACTTATGAACTACATCGTGCAACGTCTGAGGCATCAATATCCTCACTTTCGAACATATGTTGAAGTTGAGGCCGAACACAAAATTGTTAACCTTTAATTTCTCAGTGTTCAGATGTGGAACACATGTAAGTAGCTCCTTGTACTTGGACTCATACTATGGTACCATACGACTACCCTATCATAAGGCATTGAACTCATTAAGCTGGTGCTCAATGAATTCATTGGACAAGTACCTCTCTTGGAATCGTTCCTCAAGCAATTCCCATGACACGTCTTTAATGACCATGTTTAGTTGAGGTAAGAGTGTCTTCCACCAAATAAGAGAACTCCCTTTTAGTTGAAAGACCACCATGCACACTTTCATGTTGGAGGTGTAATCACATAGTGCAAAGCACATCGCCATGCTCTCTAACCATGACATGGAGGATAAGCCGTCTGTGGCACCCCAGAACTCTGGAAATTTCACTTTCTCAAGTTCTCTGTGTATACTACTACTACCCACTGGAGTGCACTGTGAACCCTCATTGGGCACAAAATATCTTCCCTCATCTCAATCCAGGGGGTTGATCAACACCTATGACATCCTCTGGAAGGATCTCATCATACCTACCACATCTCCCACAACAACCTACTCCTGCTCAGTATTCTGCTCCTCTCCATGTGGATTCGATCCCTCATGTGTGGATGCTCTTGGAGGAAGCATACCTCTTCCTTTGGCATCACGTCGTCTAATCATCCTGCGTCCTCTGACCATGATACTTGTCATGAACAAATCCAATTAGTGATACATATTTAACTATAAAACAAATTAATGGAAGGCGTAATGGGTCCGTTGTTGCATAGTTGAACCCACTCTGATACCATATGTAACACCCCTCTGTTTACATTACAACTGTAAATGATTATTGTAATGAAGTAGATTTTTTTTTTTGAACAATATAAGAAGTGCTCAGTACAATGTTAATAAGCATAGACAAAAGTAACAATTCTTTTAAACAACAAAAGGCCAACCATTACAACAAATATACATACAAATACTTTAATTGTTTTACTATATATATATATATATATATATATTCGTTTTCGAAGTTAGCATATCGCAATAATTATTTTTCTATCAACAATTAAGTAAAAGTCCCAAAAGTAAAGTATATTTCCTTCGTTAACCGTTATCTTACGGTTTAATTTTGTTCAAAGGTGTCTTAATGTGAAATTAGATACTAATACTAAACATTATCTATATTTTAAAGTCTACGCAAGTATATGTATCATCAATTCTCATTATCCTAAGTAAATTTCTTTTCTACTGAAACTTGTATTGAATTATTTTAACAATAATAATAAGATTTAGGAGTTTTTACCATCGATTCTTCAAATTTGGTTCAAGTTTAGAATTAAGGGATATCCTTATTCCCAATAAAAATGGTCATCAAAACAAAACTCTCTAATTCGTTTGTTCCACATTAATCCATTAAAATTTAATAATAATATAAATTATTATTATTCCTTTCCTTCTCAAGCTAGAGAAATCTAGTAGAGGGAATTTCCTATATCTAAGCCTTGTCACTCTAACTTTCTTTTATTATGTTATAGTTAAAAGTGTAATTTCAATAATAGTGATTTACTATTGTTATTATATAATACGGTGAATATGAAAATACACCTGTATGGCGAGCTTACACATTAACTTATCTACTAATTAATAACCTACTCAATAATTACTCTTCCAAAAAGTAAATTCCATATAACTCCATAAATATCATCATGATATGTACTAATCCTTAATAAACAAAACAAGTACCAATTAAAAGAAAAAAAGACGCCATGTTACTATTCCAAGTCCGGCGACACAATTTCAAGCATCCCTGTACAATCTTGACCTATGAATGTTGAATCAACAATAATTGGGTTAATTCTATTATTATCTTGAATATCCTTTCTCGTGTAGAATTTTATGGATTTCAGATTTTACCCGACTACACATAACGGTTACCGAACGCCCAAGGCACCTACTCTCCATTAATTGCATTAACATAAATTAAGGGTCTAAACCACTTATTAGGTCTTTGATTATTGATCCATAGAGACATTGGTAAGACCTTTGTTACCAGCGTATGACAAAATTAGTACCAATTTTAGTTAGCAATCAACACTCCAAAATGTTTTACAAAGGAACTTCATTAAATCAGTGTTCGCTTTTAATTATTACTTATAATAATAAAATTTGGTGATAACTAAGTTTTGTTATATTGATGCGGGTCTATTAACATTGGACACATGGATTAAGATATATATAGCCTTAAATCAACTCAGAGAGGAAATGCTTTAAGAGTGAAGAAGCAGTCAACACAGAACAACAAGTAATTACGACTAACAAGTGGACAACGATAAAATTATCGTTAGTTCACATAAAAAGGAGTGACGTCAGTAAGGAATAAAATAACAAGGTTAAAGGTAAATTTATCAATAGTTACCGAGTGTTTATTAATCTATGCGTTAACGTGTTATTCACCAAGACCCAATACCTCTTTTTTTTAATCACCATTAGCATTACGTCATCGATCCATATCTAATTCCAATCAATCTGGAAGGAACATAATCTCTAGGAATTAGTAAAAAAATGTAAACCAACACTACTTGTCACCACCAAATCAAGTGAGCCAAAACTACAAAATCTTTCATTAATCACTGATATTAAACTTCAAGCTTTATTCCTCTAGTTGTAACACTTCAAATTTCTCTTACCCTACTCATCGGATTGCTTAGGAAGGAATTACATTTAATGGTTAGCTAGACGACAACTAGAGCTTCTCCAGAATTCACCATGCATCTACAATTCAGACTAGATTAAGGAAAAACTATATCTCTGCTTCACTATCTGAGAGTGAGGACTACTAATTTAATAGGTAAATTAGCTATGCTTGAATCCTCCTATAAATTAAACCTAAAAAAAACTCAACTTTCCAGGAACTTCACCCAACCGTAATCAACAAAAAATAAACATGGTCACACACAACACTATTGGTACTCGAATCTTTATTGCACGAACAAAAAGTCTGATAGAGAATGTAGAGTCTTAATACTTCAAGATAACACAATCACGTAGATCAACGTACGAAAATCCCTATTGCAATATAATTTAAGAAAATAAACAAATTATCTTATTGCTCATCACATTTCTATCATAGAAGGCTAAGGCACATTATTGACATGTATCTCTTCGAGTTAATCCAATTTGATTTATGACAAAACCAGATTCAACTAATCATAGAGGGGATACAACATCCATGCAGAGATTTTAAAGTTCAATAATTTAATAAGAAGCCACACAGTCTAATGACACCTTCGATAAGTCCGTGGCATTCTAAGTATCCCAGAATAAATAATATATATCAAAAATTGAAATCGAATGGTTAAATTACTGTATGATATTACCAATAAATACCACCAAATAATATTATTAGAATTATCATTTAGCGATACAAGTTGTGGCAAGAAGATATGAAACATTAACCAAAACCAAAAATTTCTTCGGATTTCTGAATTGGGATATTATAAAATAATGAGATTCTAACTTATAGGAGGTATTCACTTGATAGAAATTCGTTTGCGTCGAACTAAGGACACTTCCTTGGAACCTTTAATAAATGATTTGTTTACTCATGCAACAACCATGAATAAAATTTGTATTACACCACTGAAAATTTTAAAAGAAAATTTAACATTTGCTCCATGAAGAATAGTGTAAAATTTTACATCCAATTTAGGATAGAAAATGAATAATTAAATACCGTGACCAAGAATACTGAATCTTCATGATGTTCACCAATTGAAACTTATACAAATACCTTCCTTAGCTTAGCTTTCCAATATGAAACTTTATAGGTACCTCCTAGCCAACACTAGGGGTACTATTCTCCCCCCTTAGCCCTCTGAGCCACAAAGGGGCCACACACAAAACCAAAAAAACACAATAGCACGAAATTTTCCTTGCAAGGAGGAGATTCCACTCTTTACACAAGTTTTCCAACCCAACTCTCCACAAGTAAACTAGTCAATAAAATTTTTGGCATCATAACAATACTTCCAAAAATGACATGCTTCTCTCAAATCTCTCCATTTCATTTATAGTAAAATTAGCAATGACACTTGTTCTTTCATGCATAATTAAATAATTTTTAACAATATAATCAAGGATTATTCACCCACACCACTTGTCACACTCTCCCAAAGTTGCACATGTAATTTCTCTTTTTATTTTATTTAATTAACCATTTTCCGTCACATTCCCTAATGTGTGTTCCTATTTTTCCTCTTAGTTGTCTCTTAGTTCCCCAATCCCTCATTTATTTTGTGTCCCATAATTAGATTTTAGTTTGAGTTGGATTATGAGTCTTCTTTTAGTTAGGATTAGTGGTATATTGACTCAAGATGCTACTCTACGTGGACCACATATTCTCCCATGTTTTAATTCCCTTTTATTTAAAAATCCCTGTTATTATTTTCATGCACACATGTGAATCTACCCAAACTTTACTTGTTATTCCCTCTTTTCCTATAGTTTATTATATCTCCAATCCCTTAACTTATTCAATAATTTATTTAGTCAGTTATTTATATTTAGAATCTTTGTTATTTTTCTTGTTTATAATTTAATAATCATTTGCATGCTCTTTTCTATCAAGTCTAAGTATTTTATTTTATTTTCTAGACCTTCTAGATTTTATTGACTCACATTTGTTTGCGCTATGTGCCCTTCAATACACACTTCCATGCTCCAAGGGTGCCACTCGCCTTTGCTAGCTTGGAAGTTTTTCCAACACTTTGAGTCAACGCCCCACTTGGTCGACCTTGTGAGAGACTAGGGGTTGTCTAAGGAATAAACATTCCGCCTTATTGTGCACCCCTTAGAATTCTTTGTGAGCATCTGTGTCAGTCCGACCTCACGACATCGTGGACCTCTCGAACTAGGTAATCATTAACCTATAGTTCAGGTCACATCATGAGTGATAGTAGGCTGTGACAGAGACACTACCAGACCTCTCCCTCATCTGTCTGGTTTTTGTGTATGCCCCCTTTACCCCATATGTGAGTCAAATTAGCAAGCATCACCAAGCCTACATCCAACGACAAGAACAATGTCAATGATCCATATACATAACATCCATACTGAAATCATCATAACTCATACATGTAAATCAATACTCAAAAATGAAAACCAATACAAGTCCACTCCCTAACTCATCAATAATACCTGTCAATATATATACATATAGAATTTAACATATAATCATAATGACATCACAATGTAACTCATGATCAAAGAATAATCATAATGTATCATAACCGGATTACTTGCTCTCAAGTGTCCTCAAAGAATAAGTTAGTATAAATGTTCTCAGTGGAACTGTATGTTACAAATGAAAAGCTGTTCTGTACAATTTATTAGGCTCCCCTACTATGAGAACCTAGAAAATTTTCATTTGTTTGATATAATGCACATCGAGAAGAATGTAACATAAATGTTTTGGCGAATATTAGGTGGAAGGAGTGAAAAAGAAAAAATTGTCAAGATTTGTAATGACGTTAAGGAGGCCAATCATGCAATGCAAAGTGTGATTCATTCAAATAGAAACACAACCGACCAAATATAAGCGCCCTTCCATGGTTATTGATAGAGCAACAAAGCAAGGATGTAAAAGAGGTTACTGAAAAAGTTAAATTTCCTACTGCATTTTATTCAAACATAAAGAATATCCTAACAAAGAAAGGTGAATTAGGTAGGGTAAAAACTCGTGATTGGAATACCTTGATTGATCCAAAAATGAAGGTATTACTGATAAATTACAAGTTTAGTTCATTGTATTTTATGCATCGGATCGATAAGAATGCGAAATACATAAAACTCATTAAATAGTTGCGGAATATCAAATGTGACTTTTACTTGATGCTCATTAATGATTAAAGAGATCAGCCATTGATAACCATGCTGAAAATGAAGAGAAGAGAACAAAAAAACAAAAAGAGAAATAGAGACAAGAACTTGTTAACGAAGTTCACTAATCGTTGGCTATGTCTCCGGGCCCGCTTCCAAGTGGAGGACCTCTT
The DNA here is from genome assembly GCA_010110895.2 of Picea sitchensis. NCBI lineage: Eukaryota > Viridiplantae > Streptophyta > Pinopsida > Pinales > Pinaceae > Picea > Picea sitchensis. The sequence goes on from SNQJ01S0021523.1 coordinate 66,948, forward strand.
TATTGCTCTTTAAAATGCTCAAAGTTCTCTTACATAGGCTCTTTGCTGTTACAAAACATGTTCAGATCTATTGTGCAAGACCTCCTTGCTCAGATTCATACATGCATCATCAAACTCCTCTAAAAAACATGGCAAAAATGGCTCTCAAATCATGAGAAAAGACCAAAAATTACAAGCTGCTACTTCAAATCCTTGCATCAAAAAGTCTCCTCAAAGCTTCAAAAAGCCTGGTTTTTATATTTTTCAGGCTCATATGAGGAAGCCCAACTTCCCCTGAAGATTTGGCCTCTTTCTGGGATCAAATCCCCCTCCAAATGGCAAAGATATCCTAAAAAAACCAATTCTGGTCATAATATCAGGCAAAATCATTTAAAATTACATTAACAGGGTAAAAACCCACTTTTAAACCATAGTATATGGGCTAAGCCCCCCAAACTCAGGTGCACACCCTCTTTACATGGTCATATGGGTTTTATATGGCCAAGCGCTAGCCCAAAGGGCTAAGTGTTGGCCTTAAATCTGTTCCCAGCTCCTGGTTTCTGGGCACACTCACATGGGACCTCTGTCTAAGACCAAAATCGTGCGCCTTTGAAGGGATAGCCCCCTGGTCTTGTGGAAATAGCCCGAGATCCGAGGGCTAATTCTTATCCTCATTCCCATGCTCGCCCTTGTAACTAGGTTCTATGGACAGGTCACATGATGCGTTGAGGGATGGGGGCTAGGCCCCAACTCATTCCTCCGATCACATAACTATTTAAAACTTTAAATATTTAGTCGTGGGCTTGTGTACACAAGCCCTTCCTTTGGTGCATTGGTGTCTGGCCTCTCCTCAAGGCGCTTCCCTCCTATCGAATGTCACAGGTTCCATTCTCATGGACCCCAAAACATGTTTTTTAAACTTGCCACACGTTTTCTGACTGGGTGCCATGTGGCTACCCTGCCTAGGCCATGTGGCACCACCACATTTGTCCAAATATTTTCCACGTGTCCACACTGCATTGGTCCAAGTTTTCCATATCTGCCCAATCACAGGTCACCACTTGTCAACCCCTGCTTCTGCCACGTCAGCATCAGTAAATAGCTTTGCTGACGTCAACATTGACTTTTTGCCAGTTGACCTTTGACTTTTTAACTATTTGAGAAAATGGTTAGAGTACGATAACTCTCACATACGTACCCTGTTTGAGAAAGTAAATATATGGTCGAAATCAATGCGACAAGCCGGTCGCAATGGAATTGGTTTCACTCAATTTTGAAAACTTTCGTTTTTGAGCATTTTTTGAGCCCGGGGAGCCTCCTGGATCATTGATTAAGGTAATTATTTTGGTTTATATATTTCTATATTGGTGAAACATCTTGTTGGTGTTTTTTTATACTAATTTGGGAATAAATAATGATTCATTTTTTATGTTACAATATGTTCTACCTCTATCTCTCCTAGAAAAATTTGACAACAATGTCAAACAAGTTATATATGATCTTGTAAAATACATGAGGTAAGTGGTGATTTATATGCAAAGTGTAATTTGTTCAATTCATTGTACAACTTATATTTGACTGCATGTGTTTTACTTGTAATATAATACTATATACTTTTTTGTTGAAACTTGTGATTTGCTTGCATCATTTGTAGATGGTTGTCATCTAAAGAAATATATAAATATTATATAAAGTATTGGAGGTTACAAATTCCTCGTCTAATGTGTGAAATGAAAATGTATCTACCTCTGACATTTTTCAATGCACAAGAACACTACATCGTACACCAAGTTGAAGAGATTGAAAAGTGTGGACCTTTACACACAAGGTCAAAGCAGATCGTTGAGAGGCACTTGAAATCATTGAAGGCTTTGGTTAGACAAAGAGAATGTCCCGAGGGTTCTATGGTAGAGGGATATATGATATATCAAACCATGGTTTATATTACTCAATATATTCCTAAAATAGCTGCAAGTATTAATGTGGATCACATTTGGGATGCCAAATCCATCAACAAATTTGAAGGGGAGCACCTATTGGGGAAATGGAGAATGAGGAAAGTGATATGTAAGTAGATGGTGGGGATTTATAATACATTTGAATTTTTGTTTTTATGTATATCGTACTTATTAATTTTTAGTTTTCCTGCATAATCCATTATTATGAAGGTATACCATGGTAACTGATTATATGTGAATTGTTTTATTTTAATACATCTCGTCGAGAGTGGGATGCAATACATTTATACATTGCAAACAATCCTGATTGGATGGAGGTATGGATTAAACGATGTATCCAATCTAATAAGGGTAGATTTTAACCTTGTACAATATTTACTGCAAACAAATTTTCAGTAAAAGAATGGAAAAGATACAATGGAAAATAAAAACATTACACAAAGATTTTTCCCCTAGAAACCCAAACTGGGAAAACCAACATATTCTATATTCATTCATAGTGTTACATTATTTACAATACAATATACATATAGGAGCCAACGACATCCAAAACCCTAACTCAATGACATGGATTAGTCAACAAACCTAATTCCTTAACCGGAAATAGAAAACCATTGACAAAGAAACATTGTGCCGAAAAACCACCTAAATATGTGACACGTTTCTCGAGGCATAATTTTTTTTCTCAGGGGCATTGCCCTCGAACCCCCATGCGGGGGGATTTCTCCCCCCTGCACCCTCCAAGGGGGGGCCTAGTGCCCCCCCCCTTAAACCCCCCTGCGTACTCGATGCAACGCAGACACTACTACATGTGCAAAGAATATAACATATACCCAACATTCTCCCACTTGTTTTTTTCTTTGCATACAAGGGGTTACAGGGTTACATAGTCAACAATCCAGGGAAGCAATGCCCATGGATCCTCTGCACCAAGAGAACTTCTCAATTCTCATGGATTTTGTCAATGAAACTACAACATTCTTCAAAGTGTCTACCTTCATCAACAATACTTTCTTTTCTTCAATCATGTCTCTCACAAAGTGATATTGAATATCAATATGCTTTGTCTTTGAATGATAAGCCGAGTTCTTTTCCAGAAAAATTGCACTATGACTGTCACAATATATTCTTACAACTTTTTGTACCAACCCAATACCTAAACAAAATCTTTGTAACCATACTTCTTCTTTACTTTCATGAGTGGCTGCCATGTATTCAACTTCTGTAGTTGAAAGTGCCACTACAACCTGTCTTTTGCTCATCAAACTTATTTCTCCTCCAAACAGGTTAAACACATATCCACTTGTAGATCTCCTATGATCCATATCTCCAGCCCAGTCTGCATCCACAAATCCATGTATATTCACCACTCTGTCTAATCCTGGTCTTCCTTCGTAGCAAAATCCATATCTAGAAGTGCCATGCAATTACCCGAAAACCCTTTTTACTGTTGTCCAATGCTCCTTCCCTAGTTTTGACATATACCTGTTGAAAACTCCCACTACATGTGAAATGTCCATTCTAGTACAGACCATTGCATACATCAAACTGCCAACTGCACTTGCATATGGAACACGAGACATGTCCTCCTCCTCTTCTTGTGTCTTGGGACACTGATCCACGAATAAATTTACCCCAACATGAATAGGAAGCTTGACCGATTTACATTCCTGCATATTAAACCTCTGCAATATTGTCTCGACATATTTTCTCTGATTTAACCAGAGTTCCTCTTTTTCCGATCTCTTTTAATTTCCATGCCCAAAATTAAATTTGAAGCAATGAGATCCTTCATGTCAAATTTAGAGGACAACTGAGTTTTCACATCCTGGATAATATCCTTCTTGTTTCCTATCAACAACATGTCATCCACATACAAGACCAAATAAATCAAATGATCACCAATTAATTTAAAATACACACAGTGATCCTCTTTGCTTCTTGTGAAGCCAAGTCCCAACATATAAGTATCAAATTTTTGATACCACATCCTTGGTGTTTGTTTTAAACCATACAAGGATTTTTTCAGCTTGCATACCAGCTCCTTGTTTCCCTTCACAATATAACCTTCTGGTTTCTTCATATAGATTTTTTCTTCCAGATCCCCATGTAAGAATGTTGTCTTCACATCCATATGTTCTACTTCAAAATTAAATGCAACAACAACAGATAACATAAAACCTATAGAGGTTAACTTGGCAACAAGAGAAAAAATCTCACCAAAATCAATTCCCTCAACCTGGGAATAACCCTTTGCTACTAACCGAGCTTTGTATTTCTCCACTTTTCCTTTTGCATTCAACTTCTTTTTAAATACCCATTTTCCGCAAATGGGATTTATTCTAGTCGACAACTCCACTAGATCCCAAGCCTCATTCTTATCCAAAGATGCCATTTCTTTGTCCATGGTCCTTTTCCAGAGATTTCCATCCTCTGAATCCACTGACTCCCTGAAAGTTCTAGGATCATCATCAGTAATAGACAAAGTAAAATTTGAACGAAAATTAGATGGAGTATACCTTTCTAGTAGCCTTCTTTCTCGAACTGATCTCCTCAATACTAGAGTATGATGATCTTCTTCTTATGATTCATGTTCTTCTGTAGAGTCTGACTCATCATCCTTTAAATCAAACTCTATTTTCTCTAGTTCTTCCTTACTTGGTAAGACTTCATGTTTAAAAACATCCTTCATTTCTCTAAATACCACATCTTGGCTATACACTACCTTCTTAGTTTATGGGTTCCAAATCTTATAACCTTTGAGACCATATTTATATACAATAAATATACACTTTTCATCCTAGCTTACCCTTGTTTTCCTTTGGAACATGAACATATGCATCACAACCAAATACCTTGATATGTGTGAGAGAAGGTTTCTTACTAGTCCATACCTCTTGTGGAGTCTTGTCATCCAACACTGATGAGGGTGATCTGTTGACCAGGTAACATGCAATACCCACTGCCTCTGCCCATAATTCTTGCCCTAACTCGACATCACTGAGCATGCACCTTGATTTTTCCATCAACGTCCTGTTCATCATTTCTACAACTCCATTCTGCTGAGGTGTATATGGAGTAGTCTTTTGCCTTGCTATACCACACTTCTTACAGAATTCTTCAAATTCTTTCCTGCATAACTCTCCACCATTATCTGTTCTCAATACCTTAATTATTTTCTCTATTTGATTCTCAACAAGAGCCTTAAACTGTTTAAACCTATCAAAGACTCCATATTATTCCTGAGGAAATATATCCAAGTATTCCTCAAGAAGTCATCTATAAATGAGACATAGTACATAGATTTTCCTAATGATGGGATCGAAAAAGGTCCAAAAACATCACTATGAACTAGTTGTTAAATTCCTTCTTTCCTCTTTGCACCAGAGGGGAATCTTACCTGATTCTACTTCCCATATAGACAATGTTCACAGAAATCAAAATCTAGAGAGTCGTTAGACATACCTTCAACCATACCTTTACCGTGTAGTAGTCGAAGACCCTTCTCTCCAATATGCCCCAGTCTTTGATGCCACATCATAACCTTTTCTCCAAAGACTATAGGAGTTCTCTCTTCTTCAACTTCAACATCAGGAACAATGGAACTATTACACCCATCACTAATAATTCTTCCTTGCAGCTTATACAGAGTTCCAAACAGAACTCTCTTCATCAACACCATTTCTCCTTGAACCATCCTGCGAGTTTCCTTTTCAAATATTTTTTTTACCCCATGCATCATCCATTTTTCTTACAGAAATCAAATTTCTGGCCAAACTTGGGATGTGCAGAACACCATAAAGTGTTCTAATCCTTTCGTATATGAGCCTCAACTTGACTTTTCCTCGTCCTATGATTCTGGTTGTCGAATCATCACCTAAGAAAACATTACCTCCATCATACCTTTCATATTCACAAAACCACTCCCTGTGGGGAGTCATATAAAAGGATGCACCAGAGTCAACCAACCATGCTTCATGATTTGCATGACTTCTTGAAGAAGACAAGTACACATCCCCTCCTTCTTTCTTGGAGGTATTTTCTTCTGTAGAAGGAGATTCTTCAGATCCCTTTTTTTTCTCAACTTTGGATCTACACTGCTTCTTGTAGTGCCATTCTTTTCTACATCTCAAACATACCTTTACAAACTTTATGAGAGATTTATATCTACCCTTAGACTTAGATCACTCACTTGAGAACTTAGATCTATTTCTTTCCTGGGAACGTCCTCTTGCAAATAATGCGCCTGTGCTCTGTCCTTCCATATTCTTCCATCTCATCTCCTCCAACAAAAAGGATGAGACCACTTCATCAAACTTCAAGGAAGTTGTATTACTACCTATGGCCACAACCAGACTATCCCACGAGTCTGGTAAAGAACACAACAAACTGATACATTTATCTTCATCTGAAACTTTAATCTCAACAAATACTAATTGACTAACCACAGTATTGAAGGCGTTCAAATGCTCTGCCACCGAGTCTCCATCTCTCATCCTCATGTTATACAACTTCTTTCTTAGGAATAGTTTATTCACTAGGGACTTAGACTGATACAAATTCCCCAACTTATCCCATAAATCCTTGGCTGTAGCTTCCTCTGACACATTCAATAATACTGAATCTGAGAGACATAGTCAGATTGTGCTCTTCACCTTCCGATCCAACTTCTTCTAGTCATCTGTTGAAGTTCCTGTAGGTGCAGTACCTGGATCTACCGTGATCCACTGATCTTTGTCCACCAAAAAATATTCCATCTTGAGCTTCCACAACTCAAAATTTTTCCCATTAAACTTCACGATCTCCATTTTTTAATTGCTCGCCATTTCTTTTCACTTGAAAAAATCAATACCACAGATCTCCCACTGTAACAAGGCTTATCACAGTCCCGAGCCAGACCCTTGACCACAAAGGCGTCCCCCTGAAGCCAAAAAAGATCTGATACCAAATGTAGATTTTAACCTTATAAAATATTTACTGCAAACATATTTTCAGTAAAAGAACAAAAAATATACAATTTCAAATACAAACATTACATAGAGATTTTTCCCCTGGAAACCCAAACCGGGAAAACCAACATATTCTATATTTAGTCATAGTGTTACATTGTTTACAATACAATATACATATACGAGCCAACGATATCCAAAACCCTAACCCTATGATCTGGATTAGTCAACAACCCTAATTCCTTAACCAAAAATAGAAACCCATTGGCAAAGAAACCATGTGCTGAAAAACCACCAAAATATGTGACATGTTTCCCGAGGCAATTTTGTTTTTCTTGGGGGCACTGCCCTCAAACCCCTGTGCGGGGGGGCTTTCAAAAAGAATATAACTCATACCCAATAGTGGCTACATTGGTCAAATAAGTTGAACTCAAAGGAGATACCAATCTTACACAGAGGGAAATTGATTTAGCATATGGTTTAAAAGATAAACAAGAAAGCATATTCACCCACACTATCTAGTATTTTTTAATATTATATTGATGTATATGGCATGTTTCTTTTCTTATAAATTTGCATAATTTCCAAGTATAAATATGTTTACCAATTGAAAATGCAGTTTTTACGTGTCTGGCATATTTCAGTTGAAACACCACAAGGCTATGTGGTGCAATGGTTGCAAATTTCACATCAAAAAGTTGGATGAAAATATTAAAACTTATGATAGTGGGATAACTACAATATTTCATGTTATTAATGTTTCCTCTAGAAGTGACAGACATCCAAAAGTCTCTAAAAATCAATACTATGGGTTTTTGGATAATATACTTGAGTGTGACTTTAAATCCTTCAAATTAGTTATGTTCGACGTCAAATGGTACATGATACGAATGAATGAACACGATCCCAATAAAAATGGTAATCAACATACTAACATATTTACTATGGTTAATACAAGGAATTTTGAGCTAGGATCAGATCCCTATGTTCTTCCAAGCCAATGTGAATAAGTATTTTACTTAGAGGTTCCAGGTAGAGGGGGTTGTTCATAGAAAAATAAGATGATATAGAGGAGCAGTCAGTTCATGTGTCAGAGTCAGATGTTGTAGAAGTTCAAGGAGATGTTCTAGACAATGTTACGGATGAAGATGATATCGATGATGTTTTATATGAAGAACTTGAAGAATTTGAACCAAATGTAGGAGATAATGTTCCCGATGATGATATGATTGTAAATGACGACATTGATGATGGTGTTGATATGGAAAATCCTTACAACATCAATTCTAAAACGGATGATACAAACATTGAGTTGGATGAAGAAGAATATTAATGATATCAACATGTCGAAATGCATGAGGTATGTATTTATATGTTTTCAGTTGATTTGTTCTCTTTCATTTACCTTAAATTTTTGTTTTCTTAGTTTCTATGCTTGATTATTACTATGTTGCTTTCAAATATTTTATAGTAGATTAGTTGGGTATTTATATGTTGCTTTCAGAGGGGCCATATGAGCTTCCAACTTCATGTAGTTTTCCTTTTTCAATAGAGAATATATTATTCTTGAAACCAAGAGAAGCTCATTCATGTTTATACCATCATCTCCAATTTTAACTTTGGTTCGTCTAACAATTTTCAAGGTTGTCCATTAATTACCAATTAGTGGAAATTATTCTTTAATTTGACCTTGCATAGAGTGACCTGTGAATGGGGCCAATGTTGAAATTTAGTCAGTTTGTGCTTGTACGCACTAGAATTTGACATGGTTATAGTAGATGCATGTATTGAGGTATGGGATGGTTTCAAGCCCCAAATATGAATCACATAAAGAATTCAACAATCAAGCAAAAAAATCAGAATCTAACTATGAAAGAGATGAACTTATTAATCATTGTATTTGTCATCATCATTATCATCGTATTGTGACGTGGTTTTTTCAATGAACATGTTAATCGTTCCTATATCATATTTGTCAGAACTTTCCAAAAACAACGACCAATGAAAGGGGCCAACATTGATTTTTTTCAAACTATGCTTCTCCAAGTCATGGACATGGTACGAGGAGGAAGTATAAATGTATTAAGGCATACAAGACACTTTTAGGACTCCCAAACTATGCACATGGTATAAAACCACTAGATAGGCCCTGTAAATTAAATCATTAGCCTATGATTACTCATGAAAATGGCACCATTACAAGGTTGAAATTTGTGGAAATTATTCTTTAATTTGACCCCACGCAGAGTGACCTATGAATGGGGCCAACGTTGAAATTTTTTCAATTTTTTCTTGTATGCATTGAAATTTGACATGATTATAGTAGATGCATGTGTTGATAGTATGGGAGGGTTTCAAGACTCAAATACGAGTCACACAAAGAATTCGACAATCAAATGACAAAAATAGAACCTAACTGTGAAGGAGATGAAATTATCCATAATCATATTTGTCATCATCATTATCATTGTATTGTGACAAGGCCGTTGCAATGAACATGTATGTTGTTCCTATAACATATTCATTGGATATTTTCATAAACAACGACCAGGGAAAGGGTCCAACATTGAATTTTTTCAAACTATGCTTATCCAAGTCATGGACATGGTATGAGGAGGAACTATAAATTTCTTGAGACATACAATACACTTTTAAGACTCCCAAACCATGCACAGGGTATAAAACCACCACATAGTCCCTATAAATGAAATATTTGGCCTATGTTTACTCGTGATAATGACACTATTACAAGTTTTTAATTTGTGGAAAATATTTTTTAGTTTGACCCTGCACAGAGTGACCTGTGAATGGGGCCAACATTGAATTTTTTTTTTCAGTTTGTGCTTGTATGCACTTAAATTTGACATGGTTATAGTAGATGCATGTGTTGATGGTATGGGAGGGTTTCAAGACTCAAATACAACTCACACAAAGAATTCGACAATCAAATGAAAAAAAAATAGAACCTAACTGTGAAGGAGATGAAATTATCCATCATCGTTATCATCGTATTGCGACGAGGACAAAAAAAAATGGATTTGTTTTAATTAATACTATAGTTTGGCATGAATGACAAAGAAAAAATATTGCAAAATCATGATAAATTAATATGATGTAGATGTTATAGTTCATTTACATGATTGAATATTATCGAAAGGTGGAAATGATTCATGAATGCAATTTCGTCTGTTGAAAGGTTTAATAATATATATAAAGAAACAATTTTTAATATATGTTGTATATTAATTACTCTTCATATTAATTTTTGAGTAGTTTTATAGTATTTAGTACAAACTTGTAAGTTTCAGTTATTCTAACTTAGCGTAGAAAAAAAATAATATTAATTTTTAATTATTTTGAAAGCAAACAAATAGAATATGTTATTGAAACCTAAATTTTTGTTAATTTTCCCTTGTGATAATTTAAACAAGTTTATATTCATGTGATGATACATTATGTTACATATGTTTTTCTTAACAATTACAAATTCCAATGTTTTGTTTACATCCACATAATTTGTCATTCCATTTACTTGGACATTCGAATCCATTAATTCACTTAATATTAACAAAATCTTCAATACGTGGTGTATTAAACTATATTAGTGTGATATTCTCACCCAACCCTCCTAGCCATGCAATGGGTAGACACTAAAAAAACCATTAAAATTACAACCCTTAAGAGACCATCTCACCATAATCGCAATAGAGGAGATCTCCCATGTAGGCGTAGAATTAATTATGCATGTGCAATGCAAAATAATGAAACGCAATGGAATATACAAGCATATAATCATATAAATTAATGGCAACCAAATTCTTGTGACTAACTTTTCAAGCTTATATGTTCACCTACAACCACCTATCTCTCAACCTAAGTTTGCAATTTCTCTTTCACATCATTTATTTTGGTCAATTTCGATTGATTAATGGCTAGCAAGGGAGATCCTAGCATGAGACATGTAAAGAATGAACATGAAAAGGTGATAGAGTGAACGGAAAATGAGACAAAGTAGAGGGAAATAATTGTTGACTTTCTTGATGACAAGAAAATGATGTACCTTTACACTCCACATAATGGTTTCATTTAAGGTTCATAATGTAAAACTAGACAAAATATTGAGTTGACACTTTTCATCTTCCCCTTTGGTGATATCATATCCCCTAGTATGCTCTACTCATCCATCCAAGCCCATTATATATTGACATTAATATTTTATACTTTTCAATCTTTTCCAACTTACCAAAATGAACCACCAAAAAGAGTCAATTCATAAAGTATTTCAACTAAATGCTTAATCAATGGGTAATATAGACTTGGCCTTAACTCTGAAATAAAAATCTATTATAACATCTTTAGACCATTTATTTATGTGAGAATATAAACCTGCATGGCTGATGACCCCTTAAATTTCTTAAATTTCTAAGCGAATAAGGTCATAAATAAATTAATTTTACTAAAAATTGAAAGGTAATATATTCATAAATAAATTAAAAATCCTTGACCAAATATTTTTAATTTAATGGTGTGTCAGTCCGTATTGATTTTACCCATTTCATGCTTGATTGCAATCGACCCATCACATTATAGAATCCCTTCTAGGTCAATTTCAAATATTTTTCATGTGTAAATATAGTGAGATTAGACAGCCAGATCCCTTCGAGGGACACATCTCACATGAGATATCCCATGAAGGACACACCCACAAATTTCCCTGATTGCTCTAAATATACACCATTACAAGGTTGTAATTTTTGGAAATTATTCTTTAATTTGACCTCGCGCAGAGTGACCTGTGAATGGGGCCAACGTTGAAATTTTTCAGTTTCTTCTTGTATGCACTGAAATTTGACATGGTTATATTATATTCATGCGTTGACGGTATGGGAGGGTTTAGAGACAAAGGGAAGACCTTGTTGCACATCATTTATTATTTTTGGGCTAAGATCTTCAAACTTTGGCCAAAGTCATGTCACCAAACTCTTCCAAGTCCAATTTTTGTAATTAGTCTACAAAATAAATTTCAAAATGAAAAAAGGACCTAACGGTTTTAAGGAAACTTAGAAATTTCACCTCTTTAATTAGAGGATTCTAAGATCTTGACCTTCTGAATTTTATCATATTTAAAGCAAGTAATATAATAATTACTCTCAGATTTAAAGCAAGTAAGATTGAAATTAATTACTCTCTTGTAAATGTGTAAGGAATTGAAATAATAATGTGATATGAATCAAAATATGGGAAATTAATTTTGATAGATTGAAATTAATTACTCTCTTGTAAATGTGTAAGGAATTGAAATAATAATGTGATATGAATCAAAATATGGGAAACTAATTTTGATATTTGGATTCATTGTATATTATTTAATATGGGACATTTTTTTTTCTAAAAGGGGCATTGGAGGAGACTTCCACAAGGAAACGTGAGGGGATATGGATTACCATGTACATTATGGGTTTTTACCATGTGGAGAACATGAAGGGTTTACCATGTACATGAGGTTCAAGTGAGCAATCCTCATTGTGTTGCAAGAAACAACCACATGATTACCTCCATGTTTGAGTGAGCCACATTGGTGCATCCTCCATTGGATGGAATTCTACATTTGTAATAGATAAGTCCTTTGTACTTTCATTTCTATTTAAATCAATATTAAGGAAGGAAATCTTCTTCAATTAAATGACTAAATTGGATATCTACTCATTGTTATGTTATGATTTTGTAATGGACTAAGTTCTTTAATATCGTGTTGCTACTATTATGTATTTTATGCTAAAAATATCATCAAATTAATAATATATATGTATGTTTTCTCTTTCCTTGCAAAATAACTATATGTAGAGCATGAATTAATAAGAGATTCTAAACTAGGCAAAATGCTCCCTTACATTTTGGATATTTAGTATATGAACTAGTTTGGTTCATTGTAGATTTATGTTCCTATTGTCAATTCCATGCACCTTATAAATGCTTTTGTGGACCTAAAACATGTTCTATTTAGGATTAAACATTTAAGAAACTCATGCTCACATTTTAGGGAATGTTTTCAAATCTTGAAACTTCCTAAAAACATTTACATGCATTTTGTGATGTGTTTCCACATTTTGGCTTGTTTCCAACCTAAAAATGATTTTTTTGGGGGCGTTCCCTGCAACTTAGGCCCTATTAACCCCAAAATTTTCCCAAGAAAAAATACAAGTGTTAAACTTAGCAATGTTAATCCATAACCTTGCACATGAATAAAAGACAATCTTATATAAGATTTTAGAGACAATTTTCAGAGTGTATCTCCCTAGAAAATAGTATTTTCATGAAATATTTTTAGGTACACTTCCTTCAAAGGAAGATTATTTCCCATTGAAATATCCAATGAGACAAGATTATTATTTTTTTTTATCCCTCCTCATTGTTGTTTTCATAACCATTTCAAAATTTTAAGGGAAACATTAAGGTGTTGAATACGAGAAGCATATATAGGGACAAAAGGTACACTTATGACGTAGATATAAATAGTGTTTGAGAAGCAAAGAAGAAAATAGTTTGAATTTGTTTCATATGGTAGCATTGAGGTTTCATTTCCTAGGATTATGGGTAGTTTTCAAGGCCGTATGTTTGAGGAGTGAACCTATCCCAAGGATTTCCAAAGAATTTTATAAATACATAACACAAAGAAGGGAATTAAAGGTTATATGTTGTAACTAAAACTATTATATGTAGAGATATGGAAATAAGTTAATGTGGAGTAGGGTGAACGTGTTATTAACATATTTAGGGCACATTACTCCCCTTTTTCACATTAATTATTATAGTTGCAGGATGTAGATTTAAAGGAAGAATGAAACAAGATTTGGTTGTTGATTTGACAACATTTAATAGTGAAATATGGAGCCCATTTCATGGTAGTAGTTGTACTCTTTGATAATGAAATGTTATTGATTTCAAGGGAATTTGATATCATCTATGACAATGAGAAGGCATTGCTCCAAGGTATTGTTTTTTTCCATATTTCATGTGTAGGATGCTAGCAGATTTTTATGAACAATTACACCTATTATGACATCTATCACGGTCATTGATTTGGAAACAATAGGGCATCATTGTCAAGGAGAGAAGTCCAAATTCATAATCAATAGCTTAAAGGCTACATGACATATTGGTGAGTAGTACAATTTCAAGATTTGTGGTGAAACCCCATTCCTTTTAAATTTGAATGACGAACGACTTAGATTTGTGGTGAGAACAAGCAATGATATTAAATACAAACAAGGTCTAATGTCTCACTTGACAACTCCACTATGAGGGATATTGTAACAAACCTCCCAATTCGTTACAACAACAAGCCTCACATAACAAGTGAATTTTTTTTTTTTTGTGTGTGTATGTAGGAAGGTAATAATAACATTATACTCAACATCGCTACACAACGATGAACACAACGCATGCAACTCACGCCACAACAAACATAATGACCTAACATAAAATCACATCAAGCACCTGGAAGCAATGTATGACATTCAACCGACGAAGAATAAGAATGACTACCCGCCCGTCCTACCCTGCAATGGTTAGGACCTCCAGGACACATAAGCAATGCTCAAGACCAGGTTCCCATCGATTTTGACCATTTAAGGTCTCAAGGCTGGCGACTGTTCTGAGGAACAAGGAGGTGTCTACATCCCGCCCGACACAAGCAAACCAAGCCTACTAAGCTAAGGATAATCATCCTAACAACCCAACACACCAAAAATTAATTACACAAGTAACTAGAACCCTTACAGTGAGCAAACCAATCACATTAAACATTTATAAAACCAAGTACAAATGTTAATTAATAATAAACAACAACACCCTCGCTGGGAAGCGCAAGCTAAAAGCATCTTCGTCAACAACCCAACCATTGATCACGTCTAAAATAGTCCAACTGACCATCGTGTTTAACATTGGTTACTCATCCAATAGTAAGTCAATTCCAATTAGTCCATAAATTACAATTCTATATAAACATAAAAATCAACAAGTTTGATTGCAATTAGGTCAATGTACGCCAATCTAAATTAACATTAAAAGTGTGTCAAGTGAGCAAGTCTAAATAATAGTTGGGTCATCAACGTACCATCAATTTAAACCTTAATGCAATCATAGTTGGGAATGACGTGTAAGACATTAACACTTGATAATATATAACATTTAACCAGTAGAACTGGTCATTCCACTAGATGACCAGTAGAGAAAATATCAGAGGCTAGGCATTAAAACTTAATATCATAACATAGTGATTTGATTGAAGGAGATATAACATTTACTCACTATACTATAACAATATTGCCTTGAAAGTAATACATTTTATCAAAATTATATGACATTGACAAATAATATAGTATTGTCTTAATTTAGCAAGCTTAATCTCTACTTGGGGCAATACTCACTAATCTCATTTAACCATTAATCACAATCTAAAAGGGAAATTCTAAATAATCCCAAATTACAATCTAACTATCACTTAACGATATATAACCACATTAGCTATATCAAAGAAGAATGCTAAATATGACATTGGTAAACAATTAATTACACATGTCGTCTATCTAGTAACTATATCAATATCTAACTGTCTATTCACATAAAGAAGGAGACTGCTTGACTAACAACATCGCTGTAACAATTAATGTTTGTAGTGAGAACGCTGGGTATACTCAATTTCCGGAGAAAGAAGGACAATACAACCGCAGAAGGATCAACTCGTGGTCATACTACAACAAACTCAATCAACAATTTGATGGAAAAACGAGGTCCTTAAGCAAGTAAACACAACCATCCTTAATGGCATGTCATGGTAATAAAATCGGTGTAACAGTAATGAATGAAATCTGTGTAACAATAAACGAAGTATAAATTCACACTTGTCAGAAATAAAAATTACAGTGCCAGAATTACATTCGTGATGCTATCAAGCCAGTGGATGTACATTTAAATAATTGACGTCAATAAAATTTGTAATGCCAATAACTACAAATGCATTTTCCAGGAATACAACTACGTTTCCATTAAGCCAGTCTTTGCACATTAAGAATGAAGTTCCATTAAAGAAATTCGTATTTGGCAATAATAATATTTCATTTCCGGAATAAGGTCATGGTGCCAAGTCGCGGTAACAACAAGGAGGTAGATTTTTGACAGTAAGGGTTGTGGTATAAAATCTGGGTAACAATAGTGATAATAAAATATGGGTAACCAAATCGTGGTAAATAACAACAACTCAGTCACATTCATTGGGCGAAAACCGTGGGCATTTCAACAACAATACAATCAACTTCTCAATATAAAAAACGTGGTCACTCCAGCAAGTAAGGTTTTGATTTAAATGGATAAAATCGTGGGTGATTTCTACAACAACACAATCAACTTCTGATTATCAAAAACGTGGTCATTCCGACAAGTAAATTTGTGATTTAAATGGATAAAATCGTGGGTGATTTCTACAGAAACACAGTCAAATTCTGATTATAAAAAACGTGGTCATTCCGACAAGTAAAGTTGTGATTTAATTGGATGAAATCATGGGTGATTTCTACAACAACTCAGTCAATTTCGAAGGGCAAAAACGTGGCACCCATTAAATGCAAATCATAGGCATTAATAGGAATCAAAAGGCAACAAATTTTTCAAGCAAAACACAGTCTTCATCAAGGGAAAAATCTCCCCAAAGGTAAAATGAAATGCAGACAAGAATAATTACGCTTTTCCATCGCCAGAAAGCCAATTATAAAAATTTGCAGACATGAAACCATTTCTCTTTTCCATTGCCAGAATACAAAATAAAAAATGCATACCAGAAATCATTTTGTTGTTCATTGCCAAAATACCCAATGTAAAATGCAGAGATGAATTAATTTCGTTTTTCATTGCCAGAATACCCAATGTAAAATGCAGAAATGAATTCATTTTGTTTTTCACTGCCAAAATACCCAAAATAAAAATGCAGACCATAAATCATTTTGTTTTTCATTGCCAGAATACCCAATGTAAAATGCAGAGATGAATTCATTTTGTTTTTCATTGCCAGAATACCCAAAATAAAAATGCAGACCATAAATCATTTCGTTTTTCCATTGCTATAACCCCAATACAGTGCAAACAATAGTAAGAGAACGCAATGATCCAATGGGAAAGGTCATGGAATGATTGCAGGGGTTCTATCAGTCAAGGCATAGAGAAAACCAACTAGGACACAAGATAATACACACGCAGAGGTCGTTTCTAGATGGAAGAATCAACAATCAGCCAGAGACAAACATCAAGGGTGGCCGGCTCACAGGTTCGTCATTCGCTCATCATCCTCGCACAAAAAAGCAGGGTGTTGAGATCCATAGGTATTTTAACACTAAAGCAACGACCATAGATCAGGCTCCTGGCTGACTACTCAGGTGAGGCCTAGTGAGCTAGGGACGAAGGCTAAACAACCATGAAGGTCACAATCAACACAACAAGGTGGTCAAGACGTGCGGGGAAAATGAAGCCATGGGAGTCAATCTATCATCAAGCTAGGCTAAGAAAATTTCAAAAACCATCTAGAAAATCAGTTCACTTACCCAAGTAAAAATGCAGATTCAAACATAAGTTCTCAAACAATTTACCATACAAAACAAAGAAAGCATACCATTTCCTGTTCGGAGTGGACATCCCGCGTGCCGATCGACGAGATTACACCGGTACCTCCCAACCAATGCTAAGGGTACTCTTCTTCCCCCTTATCCCCCCGTGCCGCAAAGGGGCCACACACTCACTATCTAGAGATTTTGACTAGCTCCCAGCTCGCCTCACAAGGCCGAGCTACCACTCCTCACCGAGATGGGTATCCCAACTCCCACAAGTTAAGTCATTCAAGTAGATATTTCTGCAGTGTAATGTTACGCAAAACAGAAGAGCCCTTACCTCCATCTCCTCCCTTCATTATATTGAGTTTCATGGTTCCTTACTTTCCTAAAATCTCGTTTAATTAAGTTTTTAAAATTTAATTCCTAAAAATTCCTCCCCATACAAGTGTCACCCATCCCCTTCATTCCTCCATAAATTAATTTCTTTAATTAATTAATTATCTTTATTTCCCTCACCCACCTAGAGTTACTCCTAGAATCACTCTTAGGGGTCCCCAAATTCTCTTACAGGTTTTAAAGACTTTCCACACCATTAAATTGCTAGTTCAATTTAAATTAGAAATCTCTTAAATGGTAGATACTTTACTGAGTTTGACTTTTCGCTTTTCCCCTTAAGTTCGCTTTTTTCCTTTTTATGTTTACCTCTTTTTCTAGTTTCCTAATATTTTAGATTTTCCCTCTTTCCCCTTTTTAATTAGAACTCAAAAAGGCAGGTGTGGAAATTAACCCTTTTTCCCTTTTCTCTTTTAATTAATATTTTTTTTTTTAAATTATCATAAAATAATAAAATGATTAATTCCCTTTTTAAATTTTAATCCAACATATTTTTTTTATGAATCAATTAAATTTCTTACTCCCTTCGTGTTACAATATTTAATGAAGAGTATAATTATTATTTATGTTGTTTTTATTTTTATTATTATTACCATATTTGTTTTTTTAGAGAAAGATAAAATTTTACCACTACCATAATTTAGACTTAGACCTTAAATTTTCGTACTGGGCGACATTTAATTAGGGAATTTTTTAAAAAAAATTCTTAACACGTTATTTGTCCTAAGTTATCTAGGTTCATTCATTTATCAAAACAATGCGACGTGCCCTTCAGGATGCACTAGAGTCTCCAAGGGTGCCACTCACCTTATCTGTTCGCTTGCGCGACGTGCCCTTTAGGACGCATTACGTGCTCCAAGGGTGCCACTCGCCTCTTTCCATTTTTCTTGTGCGACATGCCCTTCAGGATGCACCACGTGCTCCAAGGGTGTCACTCGCCTCTTGACTGACTTGGTAGACATAAAAACCCCTGGAGTCAATACTCCGCCAGGTGAACTTGTGGGAGACTAAGGGCCTCTAAGGAATAAGGCCCTCGCCTTATTGCGTACCCCTTAGAATCATCGTGAGCGACTGTTGCAGTCTGCCCTCACGACATCGTGGGTCCTCTCGAACTAGGTAGACGATAACCTACAGTTCGAGCCACGATGAGAGTGCTAGTGGGCTGTGGCAGGGCTGCTATCCACACCTCTCCCTCACATCTCTGGTAGTCGTGCATGATCCCTTTACTCCACATGTGAGTCTGGTCGAAAAGCTATCATCAACCTACATCATCAACAAATCATGTCAGAATATATCCACATCATATCATCTAATCAGAAGCACTAAAATCACAGTAAAACAATCAAACCCTAATGGTACACTCCCCGACTCGATCCAGAGTCCAAGGGGTTACATTGATGCCTCTGCATCCTCGAGGTCCATAATCCTACACACTCAGTAAAACCGAGTCAATAGCACCTGTCTATGTCGATGCGGTAAAACAACATGTCATCATCCCATAACGCCTCTTAATCAAAATCAAAAGTTTTAATAACATAATAATCCGGATCACTTGCGAGCAGGTGTCCTCAAAGAATAAGTTTACTCAGTGCGCCAGAGCAGGATGTTACATACACCCCTCTTGGTCTAAACTTTGTCCCTAAGTTTCACAGTATAAGTGCCGAATAATGTGCATCACAGTATCATAATTCTATCTATTAAACAAAAATGGAAACTGTTGGCGCATATCATGTGTGTCCTCCCAGGTCGCTGAGCATAGACTATAATTGTCCCACTGGACCTTGCCCTGATCTACCGTTTGACGTCATAGATTTCGAACGCAATGATCCAATATGTGGACCGACTTAGTCGTGAGTGCCCCCTCGTCCTATACCTACAAGGAACTCATGTCAATAACATGTGTAGGATCACTAATATAATGTCTCAAAACAGATACATGAAAAACATCATGCATATGCCTCAAAGAATCCGACAAGGCTAGTCGATAGACCACATTCCCCTTTCTCTCCACAATATCGAAAGGTCCCACAGACCTAGGAGAGAGTTTAGCTCCCTTCCCAAACTTGATCGAACTCTTGTGCAGTTTAAACCACAAGAAGACTCGATCACCGACCTCGTAACTATGGTCGACACGGTACGCATCGACATAACTCTTCTGTCGATCCTGCACTTCTTTAATCCTTTGTCTTATTGTCTTCATTTGCTCTTCCATTTCTTGGATCATTTCTGGTCCCACCATGACCCTTTCCTCAAGCCGATCCCAACTCAAAGGCATCCGACACGGTCGGCCTTAAAAAAATCGAAAGGCGCCATCTTAATGGTGCTCTGGTAACTGTTGTTGTAAGCAAACTCCACTAGTGGCAATAATTATTCCCAACGCTTTTGTTGGTCCTTCACGTACATCCGCAACATGTCCTCCAAGGTCTGGTTCATTCGTTCGGTCTGCCCGTCAGTCTCCAGGTGATACGCAGTACTAAAGTTAAGTTGGGTTCCCAAGGCCTCTTGGAAACTCGTCCAAAATCATCCAGTAAACAATGATCCTCGATCGGATATAATCCTCTTAGGCATGCCATGTAGCCTCACAATCTCACTGATGAAAACTCTAGTTATGTCAGGTGCCTGATATGTTGTACGCACAGGAATAAAGTGAGCACTCTTCGTGAGAGTTTCTACTACTACGAAAATCGAGTCATGTCTCCTTGCCGTTAGTGGCAATCCAACAATAAAATCCATTGAAATAACCTCCCATTTCGATTCTGGGATAGAGTGTGGTTGTGGTAATCCTACTGGGTGTCTATGTTTAGCCTTTACCTACTGACATTCTAGATATCTGGCCACATAGTTGACTATGTCTGGCTTCATTCCTTTCCAGAAGAATAAGGGTTTAAGGTCTGCCCTAATCTTCGTGACTCCCGGGTGAGTCATGTAAACTGCTCTATGAGCCTCACTTAGGATCATCATCCTCAACTCGTTGTTCGACGGTACGTAGATCCGATTTTTAAACCTCAATAAACCATTGCTATCAAATGAAAATCCTTCAAATCGTGGTACCATCATTGTGTTTTGTCCGATAAAACCCTTGACCTCTTTGTACCAGTCATCGCCACGCTGTAAAGTTATAATCTTTTCATGTAGATTCATCTGAAGAGGCAACAACAAAAAGATGCGTGGTCTCCGACTCAATGCGTCTGCCACTCGGTTCACTGTTCCTTTTATGTAAGTAATCTCAAAGTCATACTCGGTAAGAAATTTCGACCAACGCCGTTGTCGCGCATTCAGGTTGCTCTGTGTAAAGATGTGTTGTAATCCACAGTGGTCAGTCTTTAGTTCAAATTTTTGTCCAACAAGGTAGTGTCTCCAAATCTTCAAGGCATATACGATGGCTAACAACTCCAAATCGTGCGTCGCGTAGTTCTCCTCATGCCTTCTCAGTTTCCTCAAAATGTAAGTGATCACTCGTCCGTCTTGCATCAAGAATCCGCCTAAGCCTTCCTTGGATGTGTCAGTGCATACCAAGAAGTCCGCGTCCATGTCCAGTACCTTTAGTATCGGTGCTGTCATCAACAACTCCTTGAGCCTCCGAAATTCTTCCACGCATTCTTCAGTCCAAACAAACTTCTTATTTTTCTTCTGCAATTCCGTGATCGGATTTGCTATCTTCGAAAACCCCTTGACAAACCATCGATAGTATCCTGCTAAACCCATGAAGCTACGCACTTCCGAGACATTCGTCAGCGCAGGCCATTCCATAATGGCCTTGACCTTCGCTGGATCCACAACGATACCTTCACCGGAGATGACGTTCCCTTAGTAGTGAATCTTCGATTGATAAAATGAGCATTTGGATAACTTCCCATACAATTTGTTCTCTCGCAGACACTATAGTACTGCTCCTCCATCGTACGAGAGTAAATCAAAATATTGTCAATGAATACTTGGACGAACTTGTCCAAGTACTCGTAGAACACCCCATTCATCAAACTCATAAATACCCCTGGGGAATTTGTTAGTTGAAATGGTAAAACAATAAACTCGTAATGTCCAAACCTCATCTTAAAGGTCATCTTAGGGATGTCATATTCGTTAGTCCATAAACGGTGATACCCTGATCGCAAATTGGTCTTTGAGAACACCGTCGCGTCCTTCATTTGATCGAACAGATCATCAATCCTTGGCAATGGATATTGATTCTTGATCGTGGCCTTGGTCAATTCACGGTAGTCAATGCAGAGCCTCCAGGACCTATCCTTCTTTCATATGAAAATAACAGGTGAACCCCACGGTGACACACTAGGACATACCAGTCCCAGGTCCAACAACTCCATCAGTTGCATTCTCAACTCCTGTAACTCCGGGGTTGACATCCGATAAGGTGTTCTAGCTATCAGTTCTATTCCCAGTTTTAGGTCTATAGTAAACTCCAATTCCCTCTCCGGTGACATCCCAGGTAACTCCTTCGGAAATATGTCCGCAAACTCTCTCACCACCGGAAGGTGTTATAAACCTTCCGCTAATCCCTTCTCATTTAACGCAAGGATTGCATAAAGCTTGCACCCCTTGCGCATGCTCTTCCATAGCTGTAAGGAAGAGATGAACCTCAGGGAAACTCCCTGGTCCCGTCCTACAATCACACGTCTCTGTCCCTCATCATCGACCAAGATCAACCGTTTCATATTATAGTTGAGTATCGCCTCATGCGATTCCAACCAGTCCATACAAATTACGACATCATAAGATTCTAAGATGGTGACGTACAGGTTGGCCCTTGTGACAAACTCTCCCAGGTTAAGGACACATCCCGTAAACTTTCCTCCAACCTTTTGTTTGGCTCCCAAGGCCAACTCTACAAAGCTAAACTCGTCCTGTTCGACTGCCTTTACCTTAATCCTTTTTAGCGTTGCACCAGAAATGAAACTCTTGGTAGAACCAAGATCTATCAAAATACTAAGGGTCTGGTTAGCGACGATACTTGTCATATCGAGCACAGTCGACTGATGCTCTGCCTGGCGGTTATTCACTGCTGCATGAATCTGATGGGCCTTGCTCATATCTCCCATGGTAGTGGGTCTGGATGAACCAGATACTCTAGTCCTCTCCATCGGGAAGTCTCGCTGGTAGTGTGGCTCCCCACATGTCCAACACCCCTTCTTTGGCCCAGTAGTCCTGGTACCCGAAGTAGAAAATGATGGCCCACTAGCCTGGAATCCTGGTCTCTTCTGATGAATACACTTAAACTGCTGCTGCTGCGGTCGACTCTGCTGCTGATGTTGTGGTCCCCGATAAGGTGTCCACTGTTGAGGCGTCAGTTGTTGAGGTGTAGTGAAAGTGGATCCCCTCTGGAAGCCATGATATCCCGGCGTATGTCTGGCTGGTGTCTGATGCTGTTGTGCTCCAGATGACACCTGCCCTGCTGGTCTACCTGGAGTCCTAGTTTGACCCCCACTGATAAGATCCTTCTCTTCTATGAGGGCCTTCTGGACGACATCATGCAAGGTTTGAGGCATCAAAATCCTAACCTTTGCATGTAAGTTTCCATCAAGAAAAAACATGAACCGGTTGACCTTAAGTTTCTCAGTGTTAAGATGTGGAGCATACTGGAGCATCTCCATAAAACAGGCCTTGTACTCAGGCACCGTATGATGCAAGAGCATTGCCTACATCAAGCGAGCCAACAGAAGGGTTCAGATAGGGTAGTTTTTGTTCTCGTTCATTCAGAAGTGCAGATAGGCACAGGAGCCATGCAAAGGAGTTTGTAGGCTGAGTGAAGTCTCAGGGGTGCAAACCTGAGTGAAGCGTTGCAAGACTGCTGCTGCAAGTGTGCCCAGGATCGAAGGAAATTCAACACTTGGAGGTGTTTGAAGGTTGCCGAAAGGAGTGCGTGCAAGATTCTTCTTTAAGACTCGACGTTGAGAGAAAGCTCAGGAGGTATAGGAACTTCGAGAAATTGTCGAAGAGAAGCATGAGAAGCTTGTGCCGTGGAGTGTTTAGCAGGCGTTGCAAAGCTGCGTACAGTTGGACAAGTTTTCACGGAGGAATACTTGGTTCATTTCATAGAAATCACCAGGAAGGTCGGACGATCGGGATTCTCTGAGGAGAATTCACGAATTTTCGTGGGTCGTTAGATCTCACGGAGGAACAGGGGAGATACGACGAGTATTCCCTAAAGGTTATAAGCTCAAGAGGAGTAGGACCGTAGATCCAAGCCACAAAGGCCGTTGGATTTACACGTATATACTTGTATCGGGGTTTCACGGGTGG
>SNQJ01S0021524.1:0-64423 GCA_010110895.2 Picea sitchensis
ATCCACAATGGGGATTTAATCCAATAACAAAATAATAAGATGCTCTTTGCAGTTACATTATTTCAACAGCTAGTGCCATAAGGGTATCATCTTGGAAATAGGCTATTCCTATAGTGAAAATGTGTCATTCATTTGTGAATTTTTCATAAGCATATTGGAACTCACTCCTCAAAAACACCGTGGCTTGCGTGGAGTATTGATAGTGTTTTTCCAAATGGTGCAGATGCTCCAACTCCTTTAGCGCAGCGACTAGTTCCTTTTCATCTCTCCTTGATCTATCCAATGTGGCATCCGTGATAGCCATCCATGCGTCGATAAGCTCAGATGTCTTCGCGTTTTCTATGCTAAGAAACTTCTCCTCCATGGTGATGAGAATCACACTATCTAGTGTGAGCCTTCTCTTCTTGGTGGTCCTCTTCACAATAACTTTCCTCTTATTTTCATAGGCGATCACTTGAATGTCAATGACCTCATCAACAGGCTCAGGGATTTGTTGTTCTCCCCAGTTTAGAGTGTTTCCCAGGCTTCTGACTGTGTGTATCTATTCTAGAATTGGTTCCTGAAATTATTTCATATGTTCCGATGGCTCGACCTTCGTTTGTTGTTCATCGGTTGGTGAGGTATCAACCAAAATTGACAAGATAGGGTTATGTTCAATACTTACTTGGTAATAGGCTATCAAGGTGTCGATCTCTTGCTGTTGAACTCCCCCTTTTTGGCCACCCGATCCTAGCTCATCCCTCGAGATGTATTTTGGGGTCCTCGACAGGTCAAGCAACTTAGTGTCTAAGACACTTTCGATCTCATGGTATTTCTACGGAAGGTTTTGAATTGGAGCATCGAGACTTGGGGTAGATGCGTTCTCAGGTTCCTTTTCCTCTATGATTGGTATTGGAGTCACCAGGGAAACTTCCAAAATCTCCTCCTCATAATAGATGTTTATTAGGTCAAATAGAGGGTTTGGTACACTTGTTCCACCTAGCATACTTGATAGCTCAGGATGGGTTGGAATCATCCCAGGTGATCTGATTTGTGGTCTTGGAACTCTAGGGTTTTCCTGACCAATGATTTCTTCAAGTTGTATTGCCTCTAAATCACTCGGCTCTCCTATGCTTGTGATTGGGTTTTTCACGGGGATCCTCATCATCTCTGCAAGATCAAGATAAGTATGTAACTGATCAATGATTCTATGCGCTCCTTCTAGTAAGAGAAATCCTCTCCTTTGTGCCTCTATAGTCTATGTTTCTCTGATTTCCTCCCTAACTATGCGAACCTATTGAGCCAACTTCTCTATTGTTTCTACCTGTTCATCCATGCTCATAGCCTTGAACCTAGTCATGCTTAGGTTGGATTTCCTTTGTACTGCCTCCTCCTAGTCCTGAGAACATTCTGTAAAGATATCATCCTCAAACTTGTCATGCATGTATGGCCAACTTGAAAAAACTTGTGAAGCATGTTGGAGGACTAGGCCCTTAGGATCATGCTTGCGAAATCTGCCTGTCGGGAACCTAAATTCAAGTTAACTCAACCCTTCTTGTTTGGCTTGAGCAATGTCCTTTACCAGATAAATCCCCACATGGAAGTCATAGGGTATGAAAGCCCTCTTCTTGTCCTTGACTAATGTGGCGTTATATCCCTGCAGGATAGTTTGATATCAGATTTATCCCACAATGAGACGATCTGGGACATGAGCAGGGAGTAGATGTGGTGCTCCAGTGGCCTTGAACACCCTGATATAGGTTGTTTGTTCGTCTAGATACCAGTGGCCTCCCTTCGCTATCATTTTCTTGGCCACTGTGGATAGTCTTGGGCATTCCTTTCTAAATACAATAAAATAAATTTGGGCAATGAATTCATCGCAAATAAGGGCGTAGGATTTTTTGTACCTGTTCTCCCATAGTATGCTGAAGTAAAAATGAACATGAAGCTCTGCAATGTGCTATCTTAAATTCATGCCAACAAAGACATTTATCTCATCGATAACATCGAGTAGGTACGAGGCCATGTGAAATGCATGGGCTTCTCCTTCTTTCCGTGTTTGAGCTTGTTGTACATAAATGCTTAATTGCTTGGAAATTATTGTGCCCTAGTTGAGGCTACTTCTAGAGATCGACATAGTGTATGCCAGGGGCATCCATTCTTCCAAAAACTTGGAGCAGTCCCTTTCTCCATATAGTGGGCAAATACGAGACATCAAATAGATGTATGGCTCCCTCAAGTTAACTGTCCCATACTAGCCATTGGTCCAGTTTTTAAACTTCTTGTCTTCCTTCCACCATGGTGCCATCAACTGACTGGTGTCATGGAATTCATAGAACTTCACTACAAAGTCTGTTTTCAACCTCTCCTCTGGGTCCCTGAGCTTGTAATACTTTTGAACTTCTGTCAGGAGAAAAAATCCAACACACCCACCATTCTCATCATTGATGAGGCACTTATGAGCATCTGTATGATCAATTAGCCAACTCAGAACCTCAATGCATGGGAAAAATGGAGTTCGACAGGATACCATGTGCAGGCACGACCGTTGAATGTTTGGGAAAACTTGATCATCAAGCGCTCTAACATCTAGATTGTTGTATGGGATATACTTCGGGTAATACTCTTGGTTAATTATGTTGAATAGGTCTCCCCACGGTGGGAGCATTGTTTTGGATCCAGTGGCTACTTCTGTATCGCTGAAGACCAAGGGTTGAAAGAAATCTTTCTTCGTCGAGGTTTTGATGACCGTCTCCACCCTGGGAGTGTATTCCAATTGCCTCATAGCACCAGGAGAATAACCCTCAACAATTTCTACCTCCTTTAGCTTAGGTTCTCTCAGAGAGCGTCTGGTTGTTAGCTTTCTTGGAGGCATTTTCCCTATAGCTAGAACATAGTCAGAGACTGTGTAAAAAATCAAATGCATATATAAATATAAAATTACGACCACCGAATTGATAAAATTTAACACACACTTCTAATGCTTGTTTAACCTGGTTTTAATGGCCTGAGAAACAACACAGTCTGGAGACACTCGCTTTGCTTCTTCAAATGCTCTGGAAATGGAAACTTATGTGCATAATAGAAGTGTTTGAAGTTGTTTCTATGATTTAAATAGAGATGAACTTACCTTGTCACATCAACCATTCAATTCGGGATATGAGTGTGGTTCTATAAAATCTACCGCAAGAACTTCATTAAGTTTAAAATTAAATTCAATCGTAGTTCGACGGTGCGGGCGTGGGCTATAACGTGGCCTAACGGTGATTTCAAATTCTTGTTGTTCAATCGATGCACGGGGTGAAATATTAACGGGCCTATTAAATGACAGATTCTAATCGTATCTTGTGTTGAAAACATCCCATTGTTTCACTAATATAGCTAGTGGATTGGGGGTTGGGGATTCTCTTTAAACATCATTCGTTAATATCTTCTGGAAAGAGCTCTGACGCTGATCCATGTTGTCGTATGGATATGATGTGGAAAGGAAGCCTTGAAGGTGTGAATAGGACATAAGGAACCTTAAGATGACTCGGGATGAAACTAGACCGTACGACACCCCTATGCGACAAAGACATGTGGCACTTGAGATCGGCGTCTTCGTTTACTCGTGTTATTCAGTCTTAGGGGATTTTCCTTGGATAACCGTTCTAACAAAAGATCCTACCCCGTGAACGCAGAAAATTATCCAATATCGGCGATCGTCGATAAGATTCCCCAAGTGCTCCCAGATTAACTCTCTCGAAAAATTTCCGATGTCGAAAGTGCATCGGGGATTGGCGATTAGAGATGCGTCAACGCAGAAATTTTCAGTGATTTAACTCTTTGAAATTTCTCCGATCCCAAATCAGCGCATCCGTCATCATCTATCAGGGGTTTATCATGGATCATGTCAACGTTTAGGGCTCTTGTATTCTATCGATGTCAATGGTGATCATCTCTCTTTTGAAACTGTGTGGTGAATAACTAGCACAAACTTACTCCATATTTTATTGACGCCGATGGTGCATGGACGATCAACAATTATTATTACTATGCGTCCATTTTACATGCTTGGATTTTGCCGACATTGAACACAAGTGTGCTTATCACAATGTTAGCTGGAGATTCTTAGTTAGAACACCAAGCTCTTTTTATACACAAAGTTTCATTTAATAAGTTCAAACAAATCTGATTTGATCGATAAGAGTCATGAAAAAATAAATAAACCATCTTCCCATATTGAACTCAATTCATACAGTAACAAAAGGAAACAAGTGGTACCCAAAAGTGACAAAATTTCATAAAATCTTTTAGTGTGTGTTGAGAGATCAACACAACCCTGTATACATAAATTCTTTTATGGAGAATGAAGAAATCAAACACGAGATCCAAGAACTAATTCTAAAGAGCCAAATCAAACCAAGATCCTCACTTCGCGACAACCCAATTGTTTTGGTACAAAATAAGGACAAGACATGGAGACTTTGTATTGATTACATAGCCATGAAGAAGATCACAGTTAAGAACCAATACAAAATATCCTGGATTGATGATCTTCTCAATCAAATCAAGGGAGTCAAATTTTTCAGTAAGATTGATTTGAATTCAGGCTACCACTAGGTGTCAATTGAGAAAATTGATGTATGGAATACAACCTTGAAGTCTAAAGAAGGTCTCTTCGAGTGGTTGGTCATTCCTTTAGGCTTGACCAATGCTCCGACCACATTCATGCGGATGATGTATGATATATTGCAACCGTTCAAAAACTCCTTTGTGGTCATATATTTGGATGACATCCTCATCTTTAGCAAAACCTAGGAGGAACATTTGAAGCACATTCAACAAGTCTTTGGCACCCTACAATAAAAAGAGTTATATGCCAATTTGGAGAAGTGTTCCTTAATCATGTAGATAATCCAATATTTGGGATACATCATGGATGAGCAGGGTGTGCATGTGGATCCAACCAAGATCTAAGTCATTCGCGATTGTCTAGCCCCAAAGACATTGACTGATCTCTGTAGCTTCTTGGGCCTCGCCAACTTCTACCGCAGGTTTGTGTTGGAGTTCTCTCATATCACTTGGGCCCTAATCCAGGTGACCAAGGGTGGAGCGAAGGCTAAGTTTTTTTGGTTCACGTCCCAACAAAAATCATTCAAGGATTTGAAATTCTTCCTCTTTTATGCAACAATCCTTATTCTACGAGTTCTCTAACAACCATTTGATATTGAGACAAATGCTTCAAATTTTTCTATCGATGTAGTACTCACTTAACATGGGAATCTAGTGGCCTATCATAGTGAAACACTATCTGATGTTGTTCCCAGATACCCCAACTACGACAAAGAGATGTACTCCATTATGCAAGTATGTCGATAGTGGAAGAATTACATTCTAGGGAAGGAAACAATCATCCACATTGATTAAAATCCTCTGCAATTCATGCAAACACAAGGAAAGTTATAGAATGACAACCATCATAAGTGGTCCATGCATATGTGACAATTCCACTTGAACATCAAGTACAAGAAGGGTGACACCAACCATGTCACATACTGTCTCAATTGACCCTTGGTTGTGGCACTAACCACAGTTCTTAACTCCTATGGGCATGTGACGTCTGAGTGGCCACAATTATACAATAATGACTTTGATTTTGTTTCTACCTTTCAGACATTGAGTGAAGGAAAACCAATTCCATACTTTCATCTTCAGGATGTACTATGCCATCTGAGCTGTCTCTATGTTCCTTCAAGAGAGTGTGCAAAGATGATTTTGGAAGCTCATTACAGTTGGGTGGAAGGACACTTTGATGTGGAAAAAACAATGGAAGTACCGCAAAATAATTTTTATTGGCCAAAGCTTCAACAAGATGTCCACAAGTACATCAGACCTTGCAATGCCTGTGCCATTTCCAAACCCAACATCAAGAAACAAGGGATATTCACCCCTCTTCATACTCTATATAGGCCCTGGGAGTCCATCTCCATGGATTACATGTCTGGTATACCTTCAACCAAGCATGAGAACAACTGTGTCTTTATGGTCCTTGATCGATTCTCTAAGATGGCAGTTTTGGCAACTTGCAAGAAGAGCATCATAACCGAGGTCACTACTAAGCTCTTCTTTGGATGTGTTTGGGTTCAATTTGGGTTCCCATGGACCATTATTTCAGATCGATATAGTAGGTTCCTAAGTACTTTTTGGTCCAACCTATGGTCAATGATGGACACCAAGCTAATGAAATCAACTTCCTTCCACCCACAGACTAATAACAAAATAAAGGTAGCCAACATGATGATTTTTAATATCACAAGGATGTACAATTCCAAACATCCACGCACATGGGACGAGAGCATTCCTTATGTTCAACATAGCTACAACAGATCCCTCCACAACTCTATTGGACACAACCCTTTTCAGGTGTTCTTGGTGTTCCAACCATTGGTCCCATTGATGTAGCTTTACCCATTGCAATTGCACAAGAAAAGTCCTCCCATGCTCAGACCAAGGCTGATTGAGTAGCCAATTTTTTTGAGAAGATGCAACACATCCAACAAAAATTTCATGATATTTTTAGAAATCCAATGCCAAGAATAATAAACGCCACGATCAACATCAAGTACCAAACATATTTTAGGTGGGAGATAATGTATGGTTGCATTTGCAGAAAGAACACCTCACAAGACTCCATCGAAATCCCCACTCACTCAGGTACAAGATTACACCATCACCAAGGTTGTGGGTGAGAATGATTTTGAATTAATTATTCCCCCTTTCCTTGGCTTGCATTTGGTATTTAATGTGGAATTGCTTCGACCGTATTTTCCACCTCTCTTGAACACTTCAGACACGATCAAGCACTTGAAACCTCAAAAATCAATTGTGATTGCATTGAATAGAAAAAATTTGATCAGATCATGGACACCAAGATGAAGGGAACCTACTAGAAGAACATCCAACTCTATTGGGTCGTCAAAGCAGGGAAGATTCTTCACTAGGGCAAGTGGCTCACTAGGATTTAGATTCAGTAGGATTTTCCCCATATGATGGAGGAACTTGATGCAATGGGGACCATTACTTCCTAATGGAGGAGGAATAATCTAGGTGGATATTGGTGGCCACCCCTTGTTCCACTAATTCATAATAGTTCAACATCTTGTCTTTTTTTCTATGGTTTCTCAGGTCACAAACTTCTAGGGCCATTTTGAGGCCCTAAATGATATTTTTATTGGGAGGACAACACCTATCATGTAGATGAAGGAAAATTATAGGAAAAATGGAATGTATAATCCTCGAATAGACCTTTCTAATGGGGTACCGAGCACCCCAAAATAAGATCGTATGAAAAAGTTGCTCCCCCGAGAAGTTGACAAATTGGGGCCCATAAACCTTTTGGCGTTTCATCTTCTAGGGTTAGGGTTTTCTCATTGATTATTTGTTTTAAAATGCCTCTTTGGCCTCTTTGTAATCATCTTCATGTGAATGAGTGTAGTCGTCACATCTCTCTCTTCATAGATAAGCTACCACCATTATAGCGAGCTCGTGTGCTTTGCATTTTATAGTCTTTTGTATTCTAGACAATCATTAATAGAATCTGAGATTAACTTTGTTATTGTGTTTCTTTCTATCTCTATGTGTTTCTTGGTTATATCTCTTCCTTCATTTTGTTCTCAATATAATTAGGATCACATATAAACTAAGATTGTAATTTATTAGTGCTAGTTTGTATTTATTGCAGTGATTCATCTATTATTTTAGACTTAGCAAATAATAATTCTAGCTCCTAATAATTTTTATATTGGGTTGGTTTATGCCCTTGTTTCATATTGGATATTATTTGAGGCATATGATCACTTATTGGGCACTAGTCCATCTTATCATATATTGATGTGTTTGTTGAAGTGAATCATATCTTGCATGATAATGACATAATTGATATGTTTACTTCATATCAATAAGGATACCCCCCTTGGCTTCAAGGAGATGGCCTAAAGTGAAGGGGAAATATTTCTAAGGTGACAATGGTGCATTTCCTAAGTGTGCTTACCCCCGTAGCACCACAATTGGAACTTGATACTTTCATAAGGGTGATAATTTGGGTGGTAATAGTTGGTAAGTTGGTAAAGATGTTGCGCAAGGTGATGAAATGAATACTATTGGATCTACCGATGGATTAATAATGGGAACAATGCAAGGTGGAGAGATTTGATCATAAAATAGAACTCAGTAAACAAGAAATCTCTTGAAGAAGGGATTCCTTATAAAATGCCTTGAAGGAAGAGGTGCCATAAGCTATCAACATAGAAGGGATGTTGGAAGGTCAACTCAATAATTTTACTTAGTTGGCCAATGATAACCATACTAAATGATTCTGTGATTTGTTACAATTGGTGAAAAATTTCCACCACAAACCCCACTATGTAATTCTTGAAGTATTTCTTTAGACTTTGAGAAATCTAAACACCTTAATAAAATTCCATCAAAATTCCTTCGTAAAATAAATCCCAAGACCAACACATATTTGTTTGTCTTAATTTTCAAGGTTATCCTTTCTTTGGAAGACATTTTAGGGGGTAATTGACCAACGTTTAGATAGAATATTATGTCCTTATACCATTCTAAGTTTGCTAAACTTTTTCCCTGTATGACAACATCAAATCCATTAGGAGGGGAAATGTTCACAACTTCAATTTCAATCATGAATTTACATAATCCTTTCCCCTTTATATCTTTCAAAGGTTTAATGTCTAAATCATATTCTTGAAACTTTGCTAACCAGATTTCCCATATACCTTATCTAAGTTGTTTATTTAGAAACATATTTATTGGAGAATGTGGAGCATAAGCAATGATGTGAGTTGAAAAAATGTAGGTCCTAAAATGATAAATTTCTTTGACCAAAGAAAGAGATTTATTTTCAATTATCGTGTAATTTAGTTCATAATCATGTAAGGTTTTACTCATAAAGGAAATTTGAAGTTCTTCAAGTTTTTTATTTTTTTGAGTAAGGATGGAGGCAATGGTTTCATATGAAGCGAATGAGTACACCATGATTTCTTTATCAAACTCTGGGCTGACAAGAACAGGGGCAGTAGTAATGACCTGTTTGATTTCTATGAAAACTTTTTGAAAGTTTGATGTCCATTCAAACTTTTGATCTTTCTTTAAGAGTTTATTTTTTAGCTTAACAAATGTAGCTTAATCTGGGACAAACCTTCGAATGAAGTTTATTTTTCCAAAGAAATAATGTACTCCCTTTTTTGATGTAGGAGGGTTCAGGGCATTTATCGCATTAATTCTTTTTGGATCAATATATATTCCTTCTTTTCTCACAACATGACCTAAGAGATTTCTTTCCGTTATGGAAAATAGACACTTTTTTGGATTCAAAGATATTCCTTACATTATACACCTTTCAAAGACTTTTCTGAGATTCTTGATATGTCTTTCTCTTAATTTAGAACAAACTGTTAAATCATATTGGTAGTATTCCATAAATTTTCCAATTAGATCTTTGAAAGCATGTTCCATTTCTCTTTGGAATGTCGCACATGCATTTTTTAATCCAAATGGAATTCGAACATAATCATATGTTCCCCATGGTGTTATGAATGTTGTTTTTGGTCGATCTTCCTCAACTACAGGAAATTGATTATATCTTGAAAATCCATCCAACATAGACATCAATGAAGAACCAGTAACTTGTTGGAATAACATCTCCATATTGGAGAGTGTATAGTTATCTCTAATGCTCATGATGGGTGGATAAATTGGAATACTTTCAACACTCATTTAGTACCTTTTTCCTTGCCATTTTCCACTGATCGTTCCCTTTTTGATACCTTCCTTATCCAGTATTGTCTCACTTTTTACCAAGGTATGAATCTTTTCTCATATGCCATTTTTATGCTGTTCTTATATATTTCTTAAGGAACTTGTTACTTTCATGCACTAACACTGCTATACAAGAGAAATTACAATGGATGATTTACAATAGTTATAACTCCTTACATTAGCTACAAATTCTTATGGTGGATGCAATTCCTCTCCATTGCTACAACTCTGAGCACAATACAACTGTTGCAATTCCAAGTATGATACCAATGTTGGAAATCCAAGTACGATACCGTTGTTGTAACTTCGAGTACAAGTCCACCAACACAAAAAATAATATTACATACTATAGTCAGGAAATGTTCCTCACATAGGAAGGTGATAGGAGGCAAGTGGACAACCAAAAAAGAAGTTAGTTTTCTGACCAACTGTCACTCAGTTGATCCAAGTCAGCACAAGCCTGATCTTTACTAAAATATGGCAATACCAATGTAAAAGGACGAACATCTTGAGTCTCATGGATGTCCATCTGTTCTTTTATGTTATTTTAGACATCAATTGTACTGTATAAGAACCCCAACTTCCCTAGATCTTGAGGGAGAATTATTATGGCGATAACATTCAACTGTTATTGTAAATTTCAAACTTTTGCAATATAATTCCTTTTCTTCTCCTGTTTTTGGGATGGTGTGCTGAGTACTTGTGCTATTTTGATTTCATATCCCAATGCCTTATCTAAGGGGGTAGGCCCCCCTCCTTAGTCAAGTACTTCCTATAACATTAGGAGTAGTATTTAACATTTCAATTCTGTTCATTTTATTCTGTAACTGTTTTTTTCTTAATTTTTCGCAATTCCAGATTTCGTAGAATAGTTATTGCAATTCAGGTGTGGTTAATGTTTATGTCATGAGTCGTGCAATCTTAAGATGCAAGTTGGTTTTGATTTGAATTCTTTAATTTTGTAATCACAAACCTTTCTGCAACTTCCGTCACTGCAACTCATATTGTTGTAACCTTTGTGTTGTATCTTCGTTGTAGGACCTCTTGTTGCTACAACTCACATTGCTGTAAATTTTGTGTTGCATCTCCGTTGCTGCAACTCTGCTTGCAAATTTATTGTATTATGCTTTCTCTTAGATTTGTGACAATTTCATTCCTCAATATCTTGGGACTGTTATTATTGGTTTTGAAAATTAACATTGGAAGTGTGAACAACTCACATAGCTGTAACTTTTGTGTTGCAACTCCGTTGTTGAAACTCTGCTTGCAACTTTACTGTATTATGTTTTCTCTTAGAATTGTGACAATTTCATTCCTCAATAACGTGGGACTGATATTATTGGTTTTGAAAATTAACATTGGAAGTGTGAACATATAAATATTACAACACGACAAGATCATAATTTTACTTGAGCAAGTCGCCATTAGATGTTAGCATAACTTTACTTCCTGCAAGTGATTTATTTTATGCAAGTGTGATTTAATTTCTGCAAGTGTGATTTATTTTACGGAAGTGTGATTTAATTTCTACCAATGTGATTTATTTTTTGCAACTATGATTTAAGTTTTTCCAATGTGATTTAGTTTTCGCAAGTACAATATACCTTATGCAATTGTGATTTTATTTTTCTACAAGTGTGATATTTATTCTCCTGTAAGTTGAGAAGTGGGATAACTTGGTGACTTAATTAAGTATTTTTAAATCTCAACTTGTGACATTCGAAGCACTACAACCCCTTAGTAGTTTCAACACTACACTTGTATATATGGTGCATGAAAGTTCGTAAGTAAGATATGACCTAGAATTGATAATTAAATGCACATCTCTTCAATTGTTTACTAAGATTAGGGAGTAATTGAAGGGTCCATTGGCTCACTCGATTGAGATCTATGAAATACAAAGGATAATTTTTCAATTCTTCTTTCTTTCCACCACATGATTTGAGATCCATTTTGAATGTTTGATAGAAAAAAATACAACCTTTTTTAGTTTTTCTAGTTCTATCTTCATTAGAGGTTTTATCTTGGGATTTATCATTCTTAATTTTTTCTTAAAAGGTTTTGATCCCTCTTTGAGTGGTATGATATGATGGAATATGGATGTGTCATACTCTTTTAAATCATCATAACTCCAAGAAACAATATCATAAAATTCTCTGAACAATTGATTATATTGATCAATTTATTCGGTGGTGCAACTAGTACCAAGATTTATGTACTTTGGAGAATCAAGTGTACCAATGTTGATTTTTTGTGTTTCTTGAACCTTACTGACATATGGTTCTTCTTTTGGATCCAAAATCTGTGTTTGATCATCTCTTGTAAAAAGAGATTCAAAATTGATGTAGTTTTTAGGAGTGAGTATAAGATTTTGATCATGAATTTCCTTTTGAGGATATTTTCTTTCTTCTGAATCATTCAATAGTATTATCTCATTATTAGTGAGGAAGTTTGCAACATCTTCATCATTTTCAAAAACCTGTAAGTATTCTTGATTATCAGGTATTGAGGGTTGAAAAATTCTCTTTACATGAAAGGTGATCTGACTCTGAGAATCAATCGGATTGAAAAGAGATGGAACTACAACCAACAAATCAACTTTTTGATTATTTTTGCTAAGAATGAAAGAGATATTAAAATAATTAAAAGAATCCATGAGTTCACAAACTCTTCTTGCATAATGTTTCAATTTTTATTTCTTTATTCTTTACTTCTTGATATAATTGATAACCAACTTTGAGTCCCGAGTTACCACCATATTTTCTACTTTCATTTGAAGGGAAATAATCATTCCTTGAATTAATTCTTCATATTTTACTTCATTATTGGTACATGGGAATTCCAATATGATAGCATGTGGATAGATACCAGATTGGGGGCTTTTGAAAACAACACTAGCTCCATCTCTAGACTTGGAACAAGCCCCATCAAATGACATCTTCCAAAATTCTTGGAAAATGTTTTCTTCATCATACTTGGGTAGAATTATTTGTTATGTACTAAAATCAACATAATTTCCAATTCCAACATCAACATAATTTTGCATTACTTCATTTCCCTTTTTTCTTAAATAATTTTGAATTTCTATTCTATCGAGGAACTCTAATCATAGTCCCATGTTTATTTGGAAGCGTCATGCAACTTCCATCATTCATGATATATCCTCCAATCTATGAGAACCAATCCATTCCCAAAAAAAATCCATATGATGGATGCAAATCAACAACTATAATAGTAAAAACTGTGGTAATATGAGGTGCTACAATTGTCCATGAACATAAATATTTTATTTCACCATAATCTTGGAATTTTCTTGAATCTATGACATATATTCTATCACCAGTTTCATAATACCTTTTGCATTCCATTCCAAGTGATTCCATCACCGATAGTGGCATGATGTTTTTAGTGGTTCCACCATCAACTAGACAATTGTGTAATGTGAAATCATGATTTTATATGGATATGTAAAATGGTGGGACTTTTCTCCTTGGTCTTACAGATAAAACATTTTGTTGTTGCCTTGTACTTATCACAACTGCTTCTATTCTTGAATTTGTATCATCCGATATCTTCAAAATATTTTCTCTTTGTTGAGGTATTTTAACTACTTCCATGAATGGTAAAGTAATTTTGAGCCTTGATAACTCATCAACCGGGTTGTAATTCATTTTCATTGGAGTATTCATTTGATTAAAAATTGGTTGTTGTTTTTTGTTTCTTGAGCATTATATTTTTCCTTTTATTTTTTAGGTTGTTCCTAGTATTAAACTTATTTGCTTGTGTTCTGGTCTAGACAAAATTATCTTGTGAAAACTCAAGATCTTCTTGTTGTTGGTTGTGGAGCCTGATTATATTCCTGATTCATAGGTTTTTTTTAGCCTTTCTTGGACCCCATTCCCTAATAGGGGTTGTGGGGGGGATTTCCCCCCACAACTATCGCCAGGGGGGTTGAGGGGGGGGGGCGGTGAAAATGTTTGTAGCCCCCCCTTGGAGGGGGATTCAGGGGAAGCGTCCCCGAAGTGAAATATTGGGAAAAATTTCCTTGTAAAATATTGTAATTTCATAATCAATATGGACTATTCATTATAAGGTCCCAGATCTGATGGTAGAAGTTATTTTTTAGGGTTTTTGTCCCTAGAAGGAAACCCTCTTTTATGAGGGAATTGTATTGTGGCTGTGTATTATCATGAATTTTGTATTCTGAGAGATGATACTATGAGATAAATAAGAGGAAGTTACAACAATTGAGTTGTAGGTTGTATCCCTTCATTTTGAACAATAATAAAAAGGAAGGACCTAGAAATTTATTTGGTGGACAGAGCCTACATAGGGTGAACCACACATATCTGTGTCTCTATTGTATTATGTATCTTCTGTGTTTTATTTCCACATTTGTTTTATTTTTTTACTCTGTGATTCTTTTTTTCTAAAAACTAGTATCAGAGCAAAAGGTAATTTGCAGGAAAAAAGGGTTCCTTGTTCGAGTGGGAGAAATGGCGGAAGATGGAAAGTTTAGGGTCGAGAAATTTAACGACCAAAACTACCAGTTATGGAAGATACAGATGGAAGATTATTTATATCAAAATGATCTATTCCTACCATTGGGAGGAATATAAAAGAATCCAACAACCATGAAGGATGAAGAATGGGAGGTTCTTGACAAAAAGGCACTAGGAATGATACGGCTGAGCCTGACAGCGTCGATGGCTTTCAATATTTCAAAAGAAAAAACAATGAAGGAGCTGATGGATGCATTGGATAAAGTGTATGAAAAAACCTCGATGTCCAATAAGGTATTTTTAATGAAGCGATTATTTAATATGAAGATGTCAGAAGGTGGGTCTGTTGCAGATCATTTAAATGAATTTAATACAATCGCTAATCAGCTAAGTTCAGTAAAAGCGGACTTTGATGATGAGGTTAGGGATCTTATAATCTTGTTCTCATTTCCAGAAAGTTGGAATGGCTTGGTCATGGATGTAAGTAACTCTGTCTCTGGTTCAAACACTCTAAAATTTGATGATGTTGTTGGTGTTATCCTTAGAAAGGAAATGCGATGGAAAACAATAGGTCAAACATCAGGTAATGCATTAAACATGGAGAACAGGGGGAGACAAAAGGATAGAGGAAAGGGCTCAGGGAAACGTGGGAATTATAGGAAGGGTAGATCCAAATACAGACTGGGAAAGATAGAGTGCTGGAATTGTGGGAAGAAAGGGCATTTGAAGAAAGACTGCAGAGCTCCAAAGAAACAAAGAGATGGACAACATGAGAAAAATCAGGAAGAAAATGTAACAGGTGATGTGTTATAAGATGCTTTGGTTCTTTCAATAGATAATATTTCTGATCTTGGGTAGTATATTCAGAGGATTCATTTCATGCCATACCCCATATGAAACATTTTCTAGATTATGTTTAAGGTGATTTTGGACAGGTTCATTTGGGTGATGATACACCATGAAAAATTGTTGGAATGGGAAAGGTACAAATAAAGAAAAAGAATGGAAACAAATGGTTGTTGAAAGAGGTAAGACATGTTCCAGATCTAAGGAAAAATATAATTTCAACAGGTTAGTTGGAAAGTGAAGGATGTATATCCATATTTACAGATAAGGTGTGGAAGGTTACCAAAGGATCACCGGTGATAGAAAAATGAGAGAAGGTAGGTACATTGTATTTATGCACTAGTAATATTGATTCTTCTATATCTTTATCTTCTACATGAGTGGATACAACACTGTGGCATCATAGCCTTGGACACATGTGTGAGAAGGGATGAAGATAATTCACAAAAGAAATTTGTTTCTAGATATTAAAAACAATTATTTGGATTTCTGTGAGCAC
Organism: Picea sitchensis; assembly: GCA_010110895.2. Lineage (NCBI taxonomy): Eukaryota > Viridiplantae > Streptophyta > Pinopsida > Pinales > Pinaceae > Picea > Picea sitchensis. Next base: position 15,646 of record SNQJ01S0021524.1, read on the forward strand.
TGTGTTTTTAGAAAACATAAGAGAGTTATATTTCTCAGAGTTGGAAAGGCAAAGAAGAATGAAAAGTTAGATCTTGTGCATACATATGTATGGGGACCAACTCATCTATCATCTCTTGGTGGCTCTTGTTATTATGTTACTTTTATTGATGATGCAACTATAAAAACTTGGGTTTATTGCATTTGACAAAAAAATGATGTTTTTGATACTTTTAAGAAATGGAAATCTTTGGCTGAGAATGAGACATGAAAAAGGTTGAAGTGTCTCAGATCAAACAATGGAGGTGAATATTGTAGCAAGGTGTTTGATGATTTTTTTTCATACCATGGGATTCGTAGAGAGAAGAGAGTTCCAAGAACACCACAACAAAATGGTGTGTCATAAAGGATGAATGGGACAATCATGGAGCGTGCAATGAGTATGAGATTGCATGTAGGGTTTCCCTTACATTTTTGGGTAGATTTTGTAGATACTGTTGTTTACTTGATAAACATAGGACCTTCAAGTTATTTGTATGGTGACATTCTAGATGAGACATGGACAGGTAAAAAGGTAAACTATTCATTTATGAAGACTTTCGGTTGTGAAACATTTGTCCATATTGATAAAGAAAATAAAACAAAGCTTGAAGCAAAATCCAAGAAGTGTACCTTTATTGGATATGGCATTAATGATTTTGGTTATCGCTTATGGGATTATGAAAATAACAAAATAATTAGGAGTAGAGATGTCATATTTAATGAGAAGGTCCTGTATAAAGATCAGTTGTAGGGAAGGAAATAGGAAGAAGAAAAACCAAAATACATAGTGCTTGATGAGATCACTGAAAAATAAATTCTAAAGGTACTATAAAATAAAAATGTACAACAATAGGAGAAGAATGTACCTCAAAATCCTACAAGTTTTGTTAGAAGATCTACCAGTTTAAGTAGACCCCCTGAACGATACTCTCCTTCATTGTATTATTTATTGTTGACTGATTATGGTGAACCAGAATGTTATGAAGAGGCAATGAAAGTAGACACTAAAAAGAAGTTGGAGCAAGGCATCAAAGATTAAATGTATTCCCTGGTAAATAACTAGAATTGGGACTTGGTTCAGTTTCCTACAGGAAAAAGAGCATTGCATAATAAATGGGTTCACAAGTTGAAGGAAGAATATGGATGAAAAAAAATGGTACAAGGCTAGACTTGTTGTAAATGGGTTTGCACAAAATAAAGGTATAGATTTTGATGAAATATTTTCTCTTCTTGTTAAGATGACTTCAATTAGGACTATTTTAAGTCTTGTGGTAGTAGAATATTTTCATCTTGAATAGTTAGATGTAAAAACAACTTTTCTCCATGGGGATTTGGAGGAAGAGATTTATATGCAGCAACCACAGGGGTATGTGGTCAAAGGGAAGGAAAATTTGGTATGTAGGTTGAAGAAGAGATTGTATGGCCTAAAGCAACCTCCAAGGAAATGATATTTTCATTTTGATGGGTTCATGACATAACAAGGTTATAGTAGATGTCATTATGACCACTGTGTTTATTTTAAAAGGCTAGAAACTAGAAGCTATATTATCTTGCTATTGTATGTAGATGACATGCTTGTTGCAGGGTCTAATATGAAGGATATAAATGTGCTCAAGAATAAATCAACTAATTAATTTGTGATGAAGGATTTGGGTGCTACAAAAAAATCCTTGGTATGAGGATAACAACAGACAGGAAAAATTGCAAATTGACATTTTCTTGTATCGAGCTTTGGCCATTCGACCTCCATTCATAAAATTACCTCCAATTTTTTTTTGATGCATAATGGGCTTATCCTCTTGCAATATGGGGGTGATTCTCAGTGCTAACATGACCCTTACTTACAGTTCATCTGACTTAGTACAATCTCCACAGCTCTCAAGAAAACACTCATCAAAGAAAAACTCAAAACTCAAAAATGTTTTCCAAGGTACTTCTCTTCCATACAGAAAGTGATATACTATATACTTCATACATCATATATTTATACTACCAAAAGTGGGAAAAAACCCGTTACGTCATAATTCAGAACCCTCACACTAGTGGATTAAGTTTTTCCACATATTAACCTCCTGGGCGCGGTTAGTCTTTGATCCAACCGTTCCTTGTTTTGAATCTTATTTTCCTCATGTTTCTTTTCGTTGATTCCCAAGACACGCTACTTATTTGTTCCATTCCTTAGCTTCCTACCCTGTTTGTTGTGATTATCCTTATTCCTCGAACTTTTCTCCCAAAATAGCCTGCTCCAACAACTTAGAAATGCTTTTATATTTTCTTCTTTTTTATATATGTTGAGTCATAACACCATTAGTTTCACTATCAAACCTATTGAGTAAGAAGAAGCCAATTAAATTAATGTTGAATAATTAAAATTGATTAGAAATGATTTTATTTTTCAGGGTACAAAAACTTGCTTAGGACCTAGGGCCTTGAAATGGGATTTTGTGAGTAAACTTCTCCGAGGCTATAAAACTCAATGTATGTGTCTAACTAGGGAGTGGTGAAACCCATTGTATAATTAGTGTCCTTGTGAGTATATATACACACCAGAGTTAAGAACGAGGTCACACACAGTTGGTTGCAGAGATAACCCTCTAATACCTTCCTAGTGTCAGAGATATTTCTGGGGTTCTAATCGTATTTGGGGGTTTTGATAGTTCCTTTACCTCCTTGAGAGGAGGTTATTTCAAGAATTTTGGATTTACTACCCTACTCATATGGTGGACTGGACCTACGACTATTCGCCCAAGAATTGGTTATACCGTGGTGACTCTACTTGCTTGACCTAGGTATCCACATAGGTTTCTTGTAGGGGTTATTCTGTAGGTACCATGAGTTAGATAGGGATCAGACAACACACATCCATTATGGAGGATTTTCTCTCTGTAGGAATCTGAATGACTACACTGTGAATCCCACAAGGGTCCTTATAAATGGTTCTGTTACCTTTTTTCAGGAGTATCATCCCCTCTTGGGAAAGGCATACCTTCTTTAGTTCAAGAGGTCCCTTGAGTCATCATATCTTGTTTGTGTGAAATGTCCTTTAGTTTTATTTAGGAGTGTGGAATTTGTTTATTAGGTGGCCTTCGGATTTTGTTTTGTGTTGTGATTTTTGATTCATCATGGAGAAATACCAACCTCTCTGGTGGTCTCTCTATATTTTGAGTCAAGTACCATAGTTTGGTTTATTATCGAAGTCCCATCCTAAAAGGTGTAGAGTTAATAAATGTGGTACACAAATCTTCACCTCTCAAGCTCACGATCACCCTACCATGAGTACTCATTTAGATATGAATGTATCAGGAATCCCTTCAACTCTAGCCTCTACTATGATTAGTGGATTCCCCTAGACTCCCTCATCATTAGTTGTTTGGATTCCATAGAGTCCTTCACTTATTGCTACCCAACCCACGATCTCTTCTCTGTCCATGGGGATGAATCCTTTTGTATTCTTGAGTGGTATGAAAAATCATAGTACTCAGTCAATGCCTTGGGACTCCAATCCTTTCTCTTTTGGTATGCCATATATGAGTTTTCACTTATCATCCTCCGTTTCGACATCTAATGTGAATCCTAGCTTTGGGTATGGGGGCACGTTGCCTCCTTACACTCCTTTCTCATTTGGTGGGGGTTGTATCCCTCAACCAACTCCCACTATAGGAGGTTGGAATCCTCCTTCCTCCATACCCAATCCTAGCCCCAATTTTCCATGGCGCAGTGCACAAACAGGTGGTCCTTCTACTTCTTATATCCCATCCATACATCCTTCTTCCACAATGCTGGTTCCTATGAAAAATTTTCTCATGGAAAACCTTCCTCTAACCTATGGTGTTTCATTAGGAGGGAGTCAATGTTATAGTATGGGAAACCCATCAACATATTTCCTTCGTCTAGGGGAAACATATATCCTCACATGAGTAATCCATATCATGTCTCTTTCTCCTCGAAAGCGGCTTCCTCGGTGATGATGACCTTAAAACCTTTTATGAATCAGTTGGGAGGAGGATACTACCCTACTTGAAAGGGCCATGGTGTGTACCAAAACCCTTCTTTTCCCATGATCTCTCAAAACTAATCTTTCCTGAGAGCATGGTATCAGACACTGTAGCCACGACTCCCTTTTTTGGCCAAGTTGAATTTTATAGACTTGTCAAAATTGATGAACGAATCAATGTTTCATGATCTATCATGGCCCCCCGTTCCTACAAATCTTCCCTCTAACATTACAAATCTTGAGGGAAAGAATGGTGAGGACCCAGGTGATCATGTGACTACCTTTCACCTATGATGCTCATCTTACTCCCTTAATGATGATTTTGTTCATTTGAGACTATTTAAATGTACCCTTACAGGGGTTTTCGTGAAGTGGTACAACGAGTTACCTGGGGGAAATTATCGAACTTTAAATGAGTTGGTCTTGTTTTTTTCAAGCACTTCCAATTGTTAGTTTGTTACAATGCTGACATAGAAATTTTACCGGCCATTCATCAAGATAAAGCCACCCATATCTCCTTTTCATTCGGTCGGTGGGACCAACCAATAGATAGATGAACCGGGCAAGCGGAGGGAGCAGCGAAAACCCTTAATTTCTCTATTTTCTCTGGAATGCAGGGCATGCAAGGTGATCCGTTCGTTGACTGAAGCCGTGCGGATAGGGCATGTGGGGAAAGGCAAGATGCATCCGGAGCTATACATCTAGATGTAGGTCCTCCATTGAAGCGGGTGGACCCTAGGTATTTCCATAATCCCAAAGCACTAATGCCATTTAAGAACCCAATCCCAGGGGCAGGTACAATATAATACCCATCCTACAGCGAGATCGAGGATAAAAAGCTATTCTGAAGTCACTTTTCTACCCCCGGCTAACAAAGTATCTATTTCCAGCCTGGGGTGGAGATGGAAGCAGATGAGCTTATTACTCCTTTGCCTCATGTTAAGCTCGCTCTGGTCGGAGCATCTATACGTCTATAGGTGAATACACATCCCATCCGTGGAGAAAATCCATTATTTCTGTATCGAGCCTAACCTAGCCTAACCTGGCCTAACCTAAACGTGTTTCCCACCCACTCTATCCATTTGCTTTAAGAACCCTGGCTCAATCCATAAGAATTATATGCTTGCCTGACCCAACAAATGGAGTGGGTAGTACTGAACCCAACCCGACTCATGGCATCAAACTCCGGTTGAAGAGCACGCCTCAACTCCAAACTTCACTTATGAGGAAGTGCTAAACCAGTTATTTCTCTCTAATCATATTCAAGAGTGGCGTAGAAGGAAGAGGTTGATTAAATATTATATTCCTCTAGAGTTTTTGTTGGAATGGTTCCTCAAGTCCCTATTGCCTTACATTTTGAAGGATGTTTCTACATCTAGAGTGACATCTGCGGAAGAGCCCATGTTTAAATCCCAACAGTTGGATCTTATATATGCTCAATATGGGATACTCTATGAAATTATTACTGACACACCCCAGTCAAATTACTATCCTAGAAAAAAGATTGGGCCTCATGCCGATGGAATCATAGGCTCTACAAGTTCCAAGTCTGTGGACCAGGTGACAAACTAGCTGAAATATTTGTATCTTAACGAGTCTGCAATAGGACAAGCTATGAATCTATCCTCATCCACCTAGTCAATGGATGTACATTTTGTAAAGTCAACGAACCCAAACAGTAACCAACAACCTGGAGGGAAAAAGAATAAAAGTCGTAATAATAATCCCAAGGAAAGGATGACTGCAATAATGATAAATTTAATAATAATGTTGGTGAGGTAAATAAAGAAAAGAGGAAGGTGAAGTTTCCATATAAAATTTATAAAGACGATCACCTTACTCACTTGTGCCCCAAAATTTAGGAAGCCTCAAGGCTCATAGCGTAGAATCTATAACGTTATATATATATAACATGCATTTCTAATGGATTTAAAAAAAATAACACATAATTAATGCTACCATATAGACTCCTGTGGAATTGAAAGTAATTCTTAGATGTAACAGAATACATGATAACATTGCAAGAATCACAGACATGCACAACATACATAATTTAGCATAGAAATGATACTTATCTTTTAACTGGAGAAAAAACCACCAACTGTGTGCAGACCTTCCATGAACCTCCCAGCCTTAGACCACACTGCTCATCACTCTTAGCAGTGGGTCACCCCCGAGTCGGGACTAAAATCCACTGGGCAAGGGATTCCTAGGCTAGGCAAGGTCAATAGGAAAGTCGCACAATTTAAGAGGAAGGATTCTCTCCCAGGAGACACTTACGACCACTTCTCACAGACTCTCATTCCCCATATGCCTGTCCCACCCCAAGAGTATACACCTTCACTATGACACAGTCCATCGACTTATCCACCTCCCTTTCGGGGATTCAACAAGAGGCCAGACCAAAATTCTCAGAGCTTTGTAGTAGCTACGGGACTCCCTACAGGAGAACTCACTTCCTCAACACACTCTCTCACTTGGAGAGAGTTTCTCACAGGACTAAAAACCTACTTCTTCAATCCACAAAAACTTCTCTCACCTGGAGAGTGAGTTACTCACAGGTCTGAAAACCTACCTCTTCAACCATAGGATTGACACCCCTCCTCTTCAAACCACAATAGAAAAGCCGGGTAAGGAAAGGGACGACTTAGTAAATTACAGAGGTGCACGATGGCCACGGGTTCAACAATGGTGGAATTGGCTGGCTGTGTGCTTGCTCAGTGTGTGAGTGAACTCATGAGGAGAGATGGGGTAGAATGGCTTAGCATAGCGAAGATGGTGAGAGCGTGAGAGCCAAAAATTGTCTATGTGTGAACCTCCCTGCGTGAGTGAGTGAGTGAGTGCGTGCCTCCCCCAACAACAAGAATTTCCCCCTTAAGATTGCATGTGCCTGAGTTGACACGTGTCTCTCATGAAGCATGTTCCTTTCCCTTTGGAAGTCACCCATCCTCCCCAAGGAACTTAGGATAAAAACATATCCTTCTAATCATCTTTTGGAGTAATAGTAAATTATTATTCTCTTAGGCTTAAGCCCTTAGACTTATCCCCTCTTTCCAACCTCTCAACCCCCTCTCCCTTGCCCAACCTAGTGTATTTTAGTCCCCCATTCTCTTTCATCGTGGTCATTCTACACGCGACGATGTTTTTATATTAATGATATGAATATTTACATGTACAAAATAGGCTCCTGGCCTTTTAACACATAGGCTCTCTGGCCTACTAACACATAAGCCTACCATATTATAATTTCTCAGCTCACCAGTCTACAAAACATGTTTACAATTCATAATACAACTAGGGATCATCCTAAGGGTATTACAATCCCCTCCCCTTATTTTTGCATTGTCCTTAGTGCAACTTATTTACACAGCATCAACAATATTTTCAAAATCTTCAAAAAGATGCGGGTATTCTGCCCGCATAACATCCTCATGCTCGCATTTTGTGTCCTCGGGACCGTACCAGGTCCACTAGACCTTTACAAGCCCTATGGCTCAATTCCAAAGTTGTTTTCTCTTTCTGTCCAATATGCACACCAGATGCACTTGCAAGACGCCTTCTTACTCCACCTGAATCACATTCCAATCAATAACATGATTAGCATCATGTATACATTTCTTAAGTAATGAAACATGAAACACATTATGTACAGTCAAGGATGCAATAAATGCAAGCATATATGCAATTGGTCCAATCCTTTCTAGGATTTCAAATGGTCCACAATTTCTGGCTACCAACTTGGAACAATTTCCCAGCTTCAGGGAACTTCTGTTGGCTTTCACTTTCAAGAAAACATGATCACCCACTTTAAACTCCCTATGGATTTTGGTCTTATCATCATAACTTTTTTGCCTGTCTTGGGCAGCCTTCAAATTCTGCTTAATCTTCAACATTTTCTCTTCCATTTCCTTGAGCAAATCTGGCCCAACCACTGCCCTATCAACTGGGTTGTCCCAACTTATTGGTGTGTTGCACTTTTTTCCATAAAGTGCTTCAAACGGGCTCATCTTCAGTGATGCTTGATACCCATTGCTGTAGGAAAATTCTACCAAGTGTAGGTATTCTTCCCATTTATATGGTTTGTCCATTACATACATCCTTTGGATGCCCTCTATCACTTGGTTCACCCATTCTTTTTTCCCATTAGACTCAGGATGATAGGATGTGTTGAAGTTTAGATTTGTTCCGAACCCTTGGAATAACCCTCTCCAAAACCTTGAGGTAAATTTAGGGTCTTTGTCATACACAATTGTCTTGGGAATACCATGCAATCGTGCTACTTCCTTCATATATATGTCAACAACATTATCTGCCTTGTGAGTAGTTTTCAGTGGAATAAAATGGGCAGCTTTTGTAAGCTTATCCATCACCACCATGATGGAATCATGCTGCTTGCTTGTTCCAGGCAATCCTGTGATGAAATCCATTGTCACCACTTCCCACTTCCACTCAGGAATGGGTAAAGGCTGTAGCAACCCTGCTAGGTGCCTATGTTCAAATTTGGCCTTCTGACACTCCATACATATAACGATGTATTCTACGATTTCCTTCTTCATACGTGGCCAAAAGTAATGTCTCTTGACTACTGCCACTGTTTTCTGATATCCAAGTTGTCTAACATAAGGCACATTATGCATTTCTTTTAAGATCATAATTCTCAATTCCTGGAAATTAGGTACATAAATTCTATTTTTGTACAGGAGTGTTCCATTAGCTTCCAATTTATAATCTTCAACTTTATACTACATCTTACCTTGATCCAATTTTGTTACCAATTCCATGTACTACAAATCTGATTTTGTAGCTTCCAAAATTCTTCCTTTAATATCAGTTTGATACATGCTAATGGCCGTAGCATGTAGTTCATGCACTTTTCTGTTGAGTGCATCATCCACTTTGTTCTCCTTTCCTTTGATATGCTTGATATCAAAGTCATACTCACAAAGGGATTCCAACCATCTACTCTGCCTAGCATTCAAGGTTGGCTGATCAAACAAATACTTCAGGCCGTTATGGTATGTCCTTAGTTCAAACCTCCTTCCCATGAGGTAGCGCCTCCATTTATTTAGGGCATGCACTATGGATTCCAACTCCAAAACATGAGTTGCATAGTTATTTTTATGATCCTTCATCTTTTTGGATTCATAACACACCACAAAACCATTCTAACTGAGGACTCCCCCCAGTCCTTCTTTGCTTGCATCTATACACAATAAAAAATATTCATTCAGATCTTCAATCCTTAGGATTGGAGCACTAGTTAACAACTACTTCAATTCCTGGAAGCTCTTTTCACATTCTTCTTTCCATTGAAATTTCACCCCTTTTCTTTGTAATGAAGTGATTGGGTGAGTAATCTTTGAAAACCCTGCAATGAATCTCATGTAATAGCCAGCCAGACCCATAAAGGATCTGTCTTTTGTCACATTCTTAAGTGTTGACCATCCTCTAATGGCCTCTATATTCTCAGGGTCCACTGCTATCCCTTCCTCTGAAATGATATGTCCCAAATAATGAATATTCTTTTGATAAAATGAGTACTTGCTCAATTTGGCATACAACTGATGCTCTCTTAGAAATTGCAACACCATCCTAAGATGATGTTCATGCTCTTCCTCCGAATTGGAATACACCAGGATGTCATCCAAAAAGACTATGAAAAACTTGTCTAGATATTCTATGAATACACTATTCATTAGACACATGAAAACAACGGGTGCATTTGATAACCCAAATGGCACCACTGTGATTTCATAATGACCATACCTTCTTCTGAAGGCAGTCTTGCTAATGTCTTCATCCTTTATCCTTACTTGATGGTACCTTGACCTGAGATCTATTTTTGAAAATATCTTGGCATCCTTCAATTGATCAAAGAGATCATCGATCCTTGGCAAAGGATACTTGTTCTTTATAGCAACTTTATTCAACTATCTGAAATCGATGCAGAATCTCAATGTCCCATGTTTCTTCTTCACGAACAAGACCGGGACACCCCAAGGTGACACACTTGGGCGTATCTACCCCTTCTTCAGAATTTATTCAAGCTGCATTTTCAACTCCTTCAGCTCTGGTGTACTCATTCTATAAGGATTTTTTGACACTGGAGCTGCTCCAGGCATCAAGTTTATAGAGAAATCAATCTCTCTTTTGGGGTAGTCCTGGTACCTCCTTCAATACATCTTCAAAATCTTCCAGGACTGCATGGTATTCAATATTTGGCACCTTATCCTTTGGTGCTTCCTCCATATGGGCTACAAATATTTGACAACCCTTCCTGTAGCACTCTTTTTAGCTGCATTGCTGAGATTTCTATGATAGTCACTACCCTTGGGATTCCCTGCACTTTCCTTAGGTTTCCTTCCTCATCTAGGAAAGTGAATTCCTTGTTACGAAAGTCTAAGATGGCATGGTGTTGGTCCAACCAATCCATCCCGATTAGATAGTCATAGGAACCTAAAGGTAAGATGTTCAATTCAGCCCTTGTGCTTAGTCCATTCATGTCCATTGGACATGAATTAACCAAATCAACAACCTTTCTCTTGGCTCCTATAGTTAGCTGCACTAACCAAGATTTTCCATACTTTCTTCTTGGAAAATGAAAACTTTCCACCATTCTAGGATCTATATAACTATGACTAGCTCATGAATCAATTAATGGTTTGGTTGTTGATCATACCTTCCACTTCAATCATATGTGATTGATATTCTATGTGCTTGTTGTCCAGGGCTGCGTATATCCTTGGTACACTTCTACCCATGTCCTCCATTGTTTCTTCTTGCTGAACATTGTGGACAACTTTCACTTTGTCATTTCTGTGGGGGCAATCTCTGTACCTATTATTTCCTTTACAACCCCAACATTCCATAGGTGGCTGTCTTGGAATTTTCCACCTACTTCAACCATTCCAAGCTCTCTAAAACTTGGCTGTCCTTGAGGGCTATTTCTGAAAAAGGATGGCTTAGTTCCTTTCTTCCTTTGATCCATATTGAATTTCTTCTTGTCTTCCCAAGATTTTTGGAAAGTTGTCTTTCCTTTATGCTGATCATATATGCATTTTTCTCTCCTTATGGTTTCTTCCATAGTTTTAGGATCATCATATTGGATCTTGTCACTAATGAAAGTTGACATTCCACTCAAATATCTTTGGATTTTGACAGTCTCATCTTTGATGAAAGGAACATACTTCAACAACTCTAGGAATATTTTTTCATACTCATCTATTGTCATGCTTCCCAGCTTGAGTTCAAATAACTCTTTCATCTTTCTGTCATAGTATCTCTTAGTCAAGTATTTATTTTCAAAATACTTCTTGAATTCCCTCTAAATAAGGTTTTTCTCCTTAATATGCTGCACTTGCACAAGCTAGTCCCACCACATGGATTCCTTTCCTTTTAGTTGATACATTGCAATTCTCCCTTCTGCATGAGAGGAGTAATTTTGTAGTTGGAAATATTTCCTCATGCCAAGTAGCCATGTATCAACATCTTTTTCCTTCTAGAGCTCTCCATCAAATGTAGGAGGTTTAATATTGTTCATTTCACCCTTCAGTTCATCAACTCTAGATCTCCTATGATTTTTGGTAGGATATGGGATTGAACTACTATGTGACCTCCTCTTGGAGTGCCCTTGGGAGTGATGATTGTGTCCACCAACACTCCTTGATTTCCTCTTCTCATCAAGAAACCTATGACTTCCTGATTTACTAGAATCACTCTCCTTATCCAATTTGTTTTCTATCCTTTCCAGGCTCTGTATCAACTTTATGTTGAATTCTCCCTGTTATTCCCTGGATTTCATGAGCTTTCTGTTATTAGCTTGGTGAGTCTGGACATCTTTCTACAATCTTTCAATGATTTTCATCATGTCCAAGTTCTCGTATTTTTCGTCTCCGTAACCATGATAATTTGATATTTCTTTATCCAACTAATAATGTATTCCTCTAACTTTGTCTTTCAGACTGTAAGCCGCTTGTGCACCCCCCATTTATTTGCACTCTATGTTGATCCTTATCTGATTTAGCTATTTTTTAATTCTGCAAAAACAATGTGCAGTCAACCGAAATTTGTCAGGCCATCAGTCCTTAACAAATTTCACAATATTCCTAAACTAATCTGATTCAAATAAATATTTCATATTTCATTATGTGGTTCTTGATCAATCAAGAATCCCCGCAGATATTTTCTTTCTGATCTCTGCTCTGTTCTGCAATAATTTTCAGGCTCTAACCCCTTTCTCTTAGCCCCCAACCCATGCGACCATGGGTTGTGGCCAAGTGCTAGGTCGATAGGCGCTTATTCGGGACGTTGGGCCTCTGGGTTTCAGAACTCTGGGCTTCAAAACTTCCTAACCCAAGTCATTATAACTCACTGGAGTGTTGAATGGGCGAAATCATGAAGTGTGGGGAGTGGATCTATGGTTCACTGTTCGTCAACAACCAACAGATGAGATGCGATATAAACCTAAGAAAGAAGATATGACTATTTTTGTATAGTTGATTAATCTTCACGCAAGTCTTATTGGTTGTGATCATCAATGCTCATACCGACAGCTCATAATCAATTCCACATCCCCCCTTTCCTTTCTTCCTTTAATTGTGGGGTTGTCCCTCCACTGCATAAAATAGCACAATTATTTCAGAGAGTCCGATCTTCGGACTGCGACATCTGGTGCCATTCGTCCTCTAGGCCCCAGGGTTTCAATGTTCGAACACTAACATGTCACATCAATATTTATGCCTTTCAAATTATGGGGGCATGCATCATCGGTTTGGATTAACCCTCCTATCACCCCGTAATTCCTCAGACGATGACACGTAACCCCTCGGTAAAATCGTGGTTTGGATTGCGGGGATGCCTTAGGGAATTAACTCCCGTGCAACTTGTGTTCCTACAATGCTTCCTGTGGATCGATATTGATGTATCATGATCAATGCCAGTGTGGGCCCGCCATATATTGACCTTTAACTATGTTATGTAAACTTAGGGCCCCACTAACCATGCTCATATGAAGTGCCACGTGGAAGAATACTAGTGGCTGACACATGGCCCAATTAGATGGGTGACACGTGTCACGTTCCAAATGGAATTTCAATCTTCCACGGGTTCAAAAACCACTGACATGTGGAACACAACCCATGTGTCCATGTCAATCCAAGTGACGTTAGCATGAATCACTACTTTGGCTCTTCGGGGATTTAGAGCTTCAGGAGTTCTCACCCCAGTATACATTAATTTTTTCGAACGTCGAAATCCCGAACAAGCCAATCTGCTGACATGTGTCCCTCTTGAAGGATGGTCCGGATTAACTCTAGAATTCGGCCTCTTCCGCTCTATAACACATAACTTCACCGAAGTCTTGAATTCTAAAGGACTTGCAGGTTAACCCTCTTGCACTTTTCTCCAGATATGACGGTTGTGAATTGTCCTCCTTCTCCTGAACAGATCATACGACCCACATTACTCTGCGACCCAATACCACATTTGTCATGGTTTTATAATACCACTACACCTCCTGAGCTTCATAACACAACCAAGATAACCTCTTGGCACTCAGGAATGCTCCGAGGTTCGAAATTTTTTCCTCTTGACACAATTTCCCCCTGAAACCTTGGTTCCAATGACCACTTATCTGACCCATCCAGGCTCAGTGCTTGAACCTTGGCTCTGATACCAATTTGTAATGTCCCCAACCACCAACAGGTCAGGAAACATCACTACAGGACGTCTCTCTTAGCTATGATACCATTTTGTAACGTCCCCGACCATCTACACCTCTGCCGAGCAACGCTACCCAAATACCTTATCTTCTTCCAAATATCTATGATACCAATGTGTAACATCCCTGGAACATACATATATACATAACATGCATTTCTAATGAATTAAAAACAAATAACACATAATTATTGCTACCATATGTACTCCTGTGGAATTGATAGTAATTCATAGATGCAACGAAACACATGATAACATTGTAAGAATCACATGCATGCACAACATACATAATTAAGAATAGAAATGATACTTATCCTTTAACTAGAGAAAAAACCACCAATTGCGTGTAGAACTTCCATGAACCTCCCATCCTTAGACCAAACTGCTCATCACTCTCAGCAATGGGTCACCCCTGAGCTGGGACTAAACTCCACCGGGAAAGGGATTCCTAGGCTAGGCAAGGTCAATAGTAAATTCACACAGTTTAAGAGGAAGGATTCTCTCCTAGGATCCACTTACACCCACTGATCACATACTCTCATTCCCCACATGCCTGTCCCACCCCAGAAGTATACACCTACACTATCACACAGTCCATTCACTGCTCCACCTTCCTTCTGGGGCTTCAACAATAGGCCGAACCAAAATTCTTAGAGATCTGTAGAAAGTATGGGACTCCTTCCAGGAGAACTCACTTCCTCAACACACTCTCTCACCTGGAGAGAGTTGTTCACAGGCCTGGCAACTTGCTTCTTCAATCCAAAACAACCTCTCTCACCTGGAGAGAGAGTTTCTCAAAGGCCTGACAAGCTGCCTCTTCAACCACGAGCTTAACAACCCACCTCTTCAAACCACAATAGCGAAGTCAGGTATGGGGGACGACTCAGTAAATTACAGAGGTTCACGATGGCCACGGGTTTAACAATGGAGGAATTGGTTGGTTGCGTGCTTTCTCAGTGCGTGAGTGAACTCGTGAAGAGAGATGGAGAATACTGGCCTAGCATAGCGAAGATGGTGAGAGCGTGAGAGCCAAAAACTATTTGTGCATGAACCTCCCTGCGTGAGTGAGTAATTGAGTGCGTGCCTCCCCCAACAACAAGAATTCCCTCCTTAAGACATCATGTGCTTGAGTCGACACCTGTCGCTCATGAAGCACTTTCCTTTCCCTTTGTAAGTCACCCGTCCTCCCCAAGGAACTTAGGATAAAAACATATCCTTCTAATCAGCTTTTTGAATAATAATAAATTATTATTCTCTCGGATTTAAGCCCTTAGGCTTAGCCCCTCTTTCCAACCTCTCAACCCCTTCTCCCTTACCCAACCTAGTGGAGTTTAGTCCCCCATTCTCTTTCATCGTGGTGAGTCTACACGCAATGATGTTTTTATATTAATGATATGAATATTTTCATGTACAAAACAGG
Organism: Picea sitchensis; assembly: GCA_010110895.2. Taxonomy (NCBI): domain Eukaryota; kingdom Viridiplantae; phylum Streptophyta; class Pinopsida; order Pinales; family Pinaceae; genus Picea; species Picea sitchensis. The sequence continues at coordinate 30,797 of SNQJ01S0021524.1, forward strand.
CTCCTGGCCTTTTAACACCTAGGCTCTTTGGCCTACTAACACATAAACCTACCAACTTATAATTTCTCGGCTCACCACCCTAAAAATCATGTTCACAATTCATAATACAACCAGGGCTTGTCCTAGGGGTAGTACAATATCCTACTATGTTGAGTAACTTGTTTCCACATAATAAAAATATGACCTCGGGATCATCGAACAATGAAAATGCATCGAGTGGAAGTCAAAATTCCTCGGCACATGATGGTGGGAATCAACGCATCAATATAGTTCGGTCTGAGATTAGTGTAGCTACTTGGACTCGTGATTATGGTTCTTTGCAATTGGTTTTAGGTACAGATCCTCCTCCTTCAGAAACACCTTTTCATATCAATAAGCATGAGCCTCTACCTCACATTCTGAAAGGAGTCCTTAAGCACTCTGCTCACAATCCTAATGCTAGAGCCAGCCAAAATTACTCAATTTTTGAGTATTTGGGCCAAACACCATGTATGTTGTTGACTTTGGAGGTGCTCCAGACGTGTCCAACAAAGAATAATTCCTTGCTATCTGCATTGGGAGTTCGAGACCCAAGTGGCTCAAAAGTTATCAAGTTTGATGTCACGGATGTCAAGCCTCGCTTACCTTACCACATGGACTTTCAAATCCATGTGGATAGTATGAATATTACCATCAAACGTATTGTCATTGATGAAGGTGCTTCAACATCTGTAATGTCTCTATCTTGTTGGAAATTCATTGGCCCTTCATCACTTTCTCAATCTATGACCATGTGTTGTGGATAAATTTGTAAATGAGAACATACACAAATCTCCCTAGTTCAGGAACTTGAAACTAGAATAAAACAAGACATAACACACTCCTTTTATTAGATTCAAATGAAATACTAAAGGATAGAAAAATCGAACCTTTTTAACTGACGTTTGTCCTCGTTGATTGTATATCCAAGCTTCATCCAATGATTTTTAGAAACAGAGACTTTCAAAAGGATCAAACAAAACGAGTGAATTTAACAAACATACATATATTTCAATGAATCTATGTAAATAGCCAAGGAGAAATACAAATAAAAATTATTGACAACCTTTATTAGGAAAGGAAAATGTATTACGACATTAATAAATCAGGAAAAAGGTTACAACCGATGCCTTGGCATTGTCAAGCTCTTTCCAATGGCTCAATGCTTCAATACCCATGCAACTTCCATGAATTCCATCGCCATCTCTTGAGCACTTTGACACCACTAAATCGCTTAGGGAAAAATGATACTAACAATCTCCCAATAAAAATTCAGAGGCTATTCTCAATTCACCATTATCTCATTACTTATTCCTTATTATCCTTTTCCTTTAGAAGATGCCTCCATCTATATATTGGAAAGGAAGTCAGGAGGAGGTTAGGATGAGAGGTTAGGATCTCACCAAATCAGAAGAAATGGGTGAGATCCTAACCAATCAAAAAACAAGTCATCATCGAAGTTTCTCTTCTAGAATCTTTGAGAGTTTCTTATTTTTTTTTCCAGTGATGCAACATGTGACAAGTGAAGTTGTTGCACCTTGCTAGAAAGAAATAAGAGACAATCTTGTAGTTTAGGGATTTTTTAGAGTTGATCCTTCACAAGAAGACTTTCTCTCAATTTTCTTCCAAATTTCTAGGCTTTAGATGTTAGAGAATTGGTAGTATCACTTGTTGCAAAAAATTGTTTTATAACACCATATTAACGACATTCGATGGACGTTCTTTTAGACACCATGGTATCCTTCCTACTTTCTCGGTCAAGTTAGGTGGTAAGACTGTGGAGGTTGAGGTCAAAGTGGTTTATGCACCCCTTGACTACAATATTTTACTTGGGTGTATTTCTACTGACGCTATGACAACCATTGTGTCATCAGTATTCTATGTGTTATGATTTCCTCACGAAGGGAATATTGTGAAGATCGACCAATTGCCTTTTGCACACCCTAGTCCAACTACATCGGTGGGACCTTCGGTCCTCGTTATTGATATTTCTTAGCAGGAAACAAAAAATGTTGGTGTTGGAATGTATTCCTCCTTGATGGGAACTTTTTACTTCTCAGCACCAATCTTGTACATTAATGACATCTCCGATGGGTCTTCATCGTCATTAAGGTCTATTCCTTTGTGTACTTCATATTTCAACAACCCATGGAACCTACCCTCTTCGACTATGTAGTATGAAGGTCAATCATACATTAGGATGGGGATGCCACTCTCCATAGTAGAGATTGTGTACTGGGATATACAAGAAACTACTATAGACCTGGATCCTTCCTCCTTGCAGGCGGAAGAGGTGGATCTTGTCTTATATCCTTTATGGGCTGCACAACCATATAGTTTGCATGATTTCCTAAAATATACTTTACCCTCAGATGAAGCAATATTATAGGTCATGTATGGTCCTGATAGGCCTTGGGACGACCTTAATCATAGATCTTAATTTCTCCTAGAGCTTGAGAGGATTGAATAGGATCAATTTAGGTCCACCTTGACTGAGATGGTTGGTCACGCCATGGTTCCATTAGATACACATGGTATATATGATGAAAATTCACCTACTTTCATGATCAACATCTATTGAACCCCTGGTAAAATAAAAAATGTATATATCGATGTAGATTGTTCGCCAGAAGAGATTCAGATTTACACCGATCTCTGTAATTAATTCTGAGATGTATTTTCTTGTTCGTATGAAGAGATTATAGGGATCGAACCTAATATTGTTGAGAATGAAATTAAAAACTTATCTGAATGCTAAGCCCGTTCGACAATGACTTAGGGTTATAAATCCTAGGAAGTCCCATGCTATTAAGGAAGAGGCGAAGAATATACTTAATGTTTGCTTCATCTACCCAGTTCCCTTGACCAAATGAGTATCCAATCATGTTCCTGTAGATAAGAAGAAAGGAATTGTCCATGTATTTATGGATTTTAGGGTCTTGAATAAATCTTGTCCTAAAGATAAATTCCCCACTCCCTTTATTGATCAAATTATTGAAGAGTGTGCAGGAAGCAAAGTATTTTCTTTTATGGACAAATTTTCAGGTTATAATCAAATTTAAATTAAATCCGAGGATCAACATAAGATCACTTTCATTTGTCCTTGGGGTACATTTGCATACCGGAAAATGCCTTTTGGTCTTAAAAATGTCAGAGAAAATTTTCAACATGCCATGACCTTTGCGTTTCACTACCTTAAGCATATAGTTGAAGCCTATCTAGACGATCTTGCTATGCACTCTCACAAGAGGGTTGATCATCCAACTCACCTTTGACTAGTATTTGAAAGATGTCGTTATTATAACATTTGGTTGAACCCTCATAGATACATCTTTTTTGTTAGGTCTGACCACCTTTTGGGATTCGTATTATTTTAGCATGGGATCATGGTGGGCCCTATGAATGTTGAGGCAATACTTTGGTTTCCTCCCCTGCCAAATATTTGATAGCTTCACGGTTTACAGGGAAAGGCTAGCTTCCTGTGTCGTTTCGTAGCTAAATATTCCAATATAACTAAGGATTTCATGTGTCTCTTGAAAAATGAAACTCCATTCATATGGGATGAGTGAGCCCAGGACTCCTTTGATGCTCTTAAGAAATCCATGGTATCGACACCTCTTCTGAAGCCCCTAGACTACAATAGAGATTTCTTTTTTTATATTTCCATGTACAAAGGGATGGTTGGTATGGTTCTTGTTCAGGAATATGATGAGCTCCATGAGCATGTTATCTATTACCTTATCCAAAATATAATTGGTTCTTAACTTAAGTATTATCACGTAGAGAAACTATCCTTAATAGTTGTGCATGTGGTTCAGAGATTACGTCACTATATCTTACTCTGCAAGAATACCATGGTTGTTGATATCAATCCATTTCAATATGTCCCTACAAGGCATATAATAGGGGGGAAATATAATAAATGTATTGTAATTTTGCAGGAATTCGTTCTTGATTTTTCCTCTACGACATCCAAGAAATCGCGAGTTTTTGTGGAACTGATGTCAGACTTCCCTAGGAAGGAGGAGGATATTTTTCATGATGATTCATTCGCTAATTAACAAATATTCCTTATCTCATATTCGGACCCCTGGTATGGATATATTTTAATCTACCTTCAAACTATGAGGCTTCCCCAACATATTTTGAAGGACGATCGATGACGTATATGCCAACAGGCCAAAAACTACCTCATTATTGGCGATAATTTGTATCATTGAGGGGTAGATGCTATTTTACGTCATTGTTTGACTCACAAGGAAGCTAAATACATTCTCAATGAATATGACAGTGTCACTTATCTGGGATTGCGACAACAAAAAATATATTGCAAGCTGGTTATTTTTGGCCATCAATTTTTAAATATTGCATAGAAGTGGTCAAGAAGTGTTAGCCTTTCCAGGTGTTCCCTCGTAATATGATCTTTCACCCTGCTCCTCTTCACCAAGTTGTTATCATTGATTCTTTCACCAAGTGCGGGGTGGACTTCATGGACTGCAACCCAAACTTGGATGGGGGGCACAATCATATTAATGTGGTCATGGATTGTTTTACTAAATGGGTAGAGTCCATACCTACCATTAAATCCTATGGTGAGACTGCAACACTTTTCATATTCAATCAAATTATAGCTTGGTTCATAATCCCAAAGGAGATTGTCCCTAATCATGGCAATCACTTCCAGAATGAGATGATGACATAGTTAGCATCCAAACTAGGTTTAAACATGATCATTCATCACCCTACTATCCCTATGAAAATGGAAATGTAGAGGCTGTGAATAAATCTCTAAAAGATATTTTGCAGATAAATTTCAAGGAGAGTAAATCTAATTGACATGTGATACTTTACCTTGCACTATGGGCATAGCGAACCACGATAAATACTACCATTGATTTCTCACCATTTCAATTAGTCCATGGAGTGGATTCGATCCTTCCTATTGAATGTGCAATCCCTTCCCTTAAATTGGAAGTCTAGCTCCTACCTAACATGATTGATCTCGAAGAACTCCATGTAAACTTAGAGCATCATGATGAGAAACTTCGAGATGCCTCTATAGCTATCGAGGAAAATAAACGATGTGTTAAGGTCCAATACAATAAGTCTATTTTTCCTTGACAATATACTGAGGGTGACTTGGTTCCTCTTTATTACCAAGCTAAGGAACTGCTGGGGGTAGGAAAATTCAATCCCATGTGGCACAATCCTTATATCGTGATACATGTCCTTGAAAAATGGGCCTATGAATTAGAATATTATGAAGGGAATTTGTTGGATGAGCCTAGAAATGGGCTCTACCTTAAAACATATTATTCTTTAGCATTCGCGCTCAAGTATGACCTTTGTATACTAGTGTTTATATTTTTCTCTTGATTTTTTTGTGTCACCAACTTGCTTATTGATTTTTCCCTTGGTTTGAATATATCAATAGGATATTCGGTGTTCTTAGGATTCACAGATGGTGCCAATCACCATACTCAAAACATGGCTTCCACTGCTTAGGTAATATATTCACCCAAGGGACAACTGGTGTCTTCAAGAGGTTTTTTTCTGCAGCCATCAATGAATAACATGGTTGAGTATAGCACCATTATAGAGCTATTACGTGATTCCATTTCAAATGGTGTTTGATATTTATAAGTTCGCCTAGATTCCCAATTTTATGTCAATTGATCAAAAGATACTGGGTAAGAGATCCTACATTACTCCGATGTTTCCTTCGGGTACAACTTTTGGAATGATATTTTTATTTTATTACTTATTATCATATCCCTAGAATTTATAATCAAGTATTTGATGCATATGCTAATTACATTTTATATTGGCATCTGTCAAATAACTAGGTAAATAAAACATAGATTCATACATTTATCCATGGTAAGATATTCAAGTAAATCCAAAGAAGAAAATATTTTTTATATTTCATCCACGAAGTCCAAAAAATATGGTTTCATAGTACCAAATTGACCTTATATCCCTAAAAAATAAATATGCGGCTGATACATCACATAACCATAGAATTTAAGCCAGAGGTCCCAGATGTGTGTCATGATAACACACTATGTCATTCACAAGATGTCAGAAGAGTCTCACCCACGCACAGGTTACACCCAAAACCTGCCTCTACATAGCCTCTGGCACGTGGACCATAGAAATCTCGTGCGTCAGATGAGATAGGTTTACTTGTACATTTTGGAGAACTCTCTACATCCCCTCCAACTATCTCATCTCCTTGGCCCCTGCGTTGATGTCATGGGTATATTTATGGTCGTTGTGGACCTACGTCTACTTAAAAGAAATAAACGTTAATATATGATACCATACAAAATATTTTCATTTTTTATTTGCATTTATCAAATCAAAAAACACAAAAAATGAAATATACAAAAATCAAATTCTCACTTATCTCTCCAAATATAGATCCTGATGGCTATAGAAATCCCCTCATAGGGATAGTCATCAATGGAAATGATTTGTCATCGCCACCAGTGAAATAACTCATTGTTGTAGGGGGTTGGTACCCAACTGCCTCATCACATCAGTCCACCAGGTCATGGTTGCATTGCGTATATCATGTGGAGGAATTTCCACTCTAGGACTAAGAGATGGAACCCTCTCAAAGAAAAAACTACAAAAAATGGATGAAAACCTGAAGTTCCTCATCCTCCCGAGTTTGCAGTCAGTCAGTTGGATCTTCATGTTGGACAGTAGTAAGGTGCACTAATCATAAACCGCGGATCTCAAAAATGCCATATAACATAACATAAGTAGCCTTGATTCCTGATACAATGAGGCTGATCCTGATATCCATGTGAGTACTAATATGATGATCTTCAGACTCGGGTTCTCAATATCCCTTATAGGGAGTTGGCTCCCCACTTTCTCTATGTCTGCAACACAGTAGGTGGTGATGTACTCCTCCATAGTCCTCCCACCTCCAACACCTTGTCCCTTGATATTTACCATGTTTCCTCGACGAGAAAACCCTATGATAAACTAGATATCATCCACCTCAATTCTCAATGCTCTCCCATCGAGATTGAAGGCCTTGGTCTCCAGATCCAAGTAGTTTATCAATGTTTGGAGAAACCTCACTTGGGCCCTAATTCCTTTTATGGACAATTTTTTTATAGATCCCACATATTTTAAAATATTTTTGGGCCCTCATATCTCTTTTTACTGCAACATCAACCTCTTAATGCTCCTTCTCTCTCCATTGTATCACCATCCAGCAAAGGAAACATGAAATTTTGAGTCACATTTTATTAGAAACTATTCACGGAGTTATACACAGGATACAATTATAAAATTCATGTAGAGGGATCGATATACATGGGCATGATTCACTTTTCCCACATACATGGGGTCGTAACGCGGCTCGATGAACTATATTCTGTGTACACCCTAGTTTCAACCTTACGACCTCTAAAACTAAAAATTTGAGCACTAAATCTAAAAATTAAACCATTGAAATGGAAGAGTACAAGATGAGCACTTACTTGGTCTAGATGGTTTCCAATTTCATTAACTGTATCTCTCAAAATTGTCACTGGAAGATCATGGGTAAAATGGCCTCAAATGCACTATGTGGGTGAAAAACTCAAATGCCATGGTAAAATTTCATATTTTTACTATTTGTAGAAATTTTTTACCCACTTTATATAGTTTTTACGCTATCTTTCCTATTTTTGAGACCATATGGACTAATTGTGTTGTTTGAGACCTGGTTTGAAGTGTTTTGTTCCATTGTTTTTATGGATTTCCATCATTCTTCAGCCTGTTTGTGCCTCCAAAAGGTATATACCATCACTGGCATATAGGATAGGTTCTCACCCTGCTTTGCATTTTTGCATCGTCTTATGACCATGATTCATATGCCCTAGGTATGAACCCATTTTTTAGAGACACAAAACCTTCCCGCTGTCATTAGAAGTGTCGTTATTAAGTGGTAGAGAATTACCAAACATGGACACCCTAGTTAGAACGCTTTTTCCAGTCAGTGCCCATGCAAAAGTTATTCCATAGGTTTGGGAGTCCCTTATAGTCCCGATATGAATTTGTGTTTGAACCTCATTAATCTTACTCAATATCATTCTCACCACTTCCTACTTGGACTCTCGCCAAGTCTTAGTTTAGCTCTTTTCCGACTCCTTAAAAAATGAAAATATTTCCTAGTGAACTTGTCTCTTTCACACTCGTTAAATGGATTTGAAAGGAAATCTATTTCGGTATAAGTTTACCCCTTTTCCAGAAAAAAATAGACTAATTATGAAAAATGAATATTGTAGCCACCATTGGCTAGAAGAGTTCTCTTTGGTATTGTTTTATACTTTTTCAGGCCTAGGAGACTAAGATTACGAAAAATGACACTTTTGGAGTTAATTTGTGATTGAATCCCATTATCCTTCTTGCATTATTCAGCCTAATGTCAGCTCCCACTTTCTCATTATAAGCCTATTTCCTCAAAAATTATCAACATTAGCCATGCAGTGCATTCCATATATCCTTTGCAGCCTGACACCCTTTACTTGAAGAGGAAACATCCCCCAAAGTGTCCATGTCCCGCATGTGTTCCCTTGCATTGAGAATAAGTATGTTCCACTGCTTGAAACTAGTTTCTTTCTTGTGACAACCATTTTCTCTCTTGTATCATAGTATTTCTTTTACTATGAAAAAGAAAAAAAAAGGTCGAGAAAATAATATTATCTCCTATCAACAACAATGATGTTTCCTTTGAGTAGACCACAAATTATTGAATCGATTTCATCCAAGGTTTGGGTTTAGCATGGCCTTGGGAAGATAAATTCGTTACTTAGAGTCTACTCCTCTGACTGGTTATTCTTCTAGTCCCTATGGAGATTTTGTTGATGCCTCCTACATCACAAAATTTTGTCAATGATCAGTGTTAAATCTATGTTTCATGGGTTATCCATTCATCTCATGCTCTTGTTTAAAGGAAGTATAAGCATGTGTCGACCATTCCTCAAAACGCTTGACTTTTCATGTCGGACATCCCCTTACAAGTGAATCTTAGAATCACATGAATTTATTGTCCTACCTTGTACCCTGGGCCTTCTTTCATCATTGGTAGGTGACTTTGAACCCAACAGTTAACATCTCTCCATCGTTTGTTGTCTGGGGGGTTTCCCTTGCGTTAGACGACAAGAAATATATTCACACATTGGGATTCATGCGTCATATTGGATTCCATTAGACCCTATTGGTGGTTTCCACATTTTTTTCGGAAGTTTTCATTATTGGTTGCTAGTCATAGGGTCTCTTTCATGTACTACTTGAATCTAGTGCCTACGAGAGACACACTTGGTTGTTGGTTCATGAACATATTATTCATCCAAGTTTTTCCTAATCATCAAGATATTTCTTTGTACCTTACACTAGATTATGAGAGATGCCTTAATGTTATCCTTTTAGTGGGTCTCATTCCATCGAATTTAGCTCATCTATTCTGAAATCGATATCTAGAGTCGTAAGAGTACCTAGAGGCTTGGAGTCATTAGTGGCGGGTTCTCCCACCATCGATAGCTAGGAATACATTAATGTCTCATGATCGAAGGATTCTTCAAGTGTTCGATCTCAACACCTTTATTCACACTTTTTGAATGTACTCGATGCCTTGATACCTACTTTCATTAATATTGGTGGGTTGTCACACGTTTTCTAACGATATACCTCAATGACCCATAATCAAGCGAAGTCTCATTGTGTTCGAATTCAACTCCTTTATTCACATAATGTAGACTTGCACCTTCGGTGAATAGTGTAGAAGACCTTAAGTTCATAGTAGCAACATCTCATATCTACTACCATCTTTCATCAGACTAGTACCTATATGACTTCAGTGATCATGGAATATTATATTGTACTCGATTGTATACATATATCTTCATTTAATTTTGAGACCGTACTCCACTGTTTCTTGTTCGTGACTATGACAACTTATGGAGTATGCCTACTTCGTGTTTCCTATTCATGGCCATGAAAAACTATTTTTTATATATCCACATGGATCTGCAGTGTAATCAGGATTGGAAACCATGTGTATAGAGTCAATATGAATTGTAATATTCTCACGAGTGACTGGTTCTTCCAGCTGGGTCCTCACTACTCCACTTATGGGAATTATAATGTATTTCAGCCATCATGATTACTCCTCTGACCTCATACATTAGGGGGCATATATTATAGAAATGTTTTCCACACTCCATGCATCTTTCTTTGATGGTCGTCCCTTTCCCTCTACAAACTCAAATTCCCCTTTTACTCATTCCAAAGTAAAAAATTCAAAATTTTGTATATATACGTGGGCCACTATTATACAACTTGTGTATATGCATGTTTCTCCATTACACTTGCATACATCAGGTTTTGTTCTCAAAAATAAAAAAAATATGTTGGGTTTCCATGCCAAGTCATGAGATATATGATCCTTGACCTTCTATATACTGGAAACACTCTGACTTGACCCTTCAATTCCATTTGAAGGCTATAAATTGAGCCATATACAAGCCTTGAAGACATCCATCATTGAGAGAAAATACAGTCTAAAGAAATTTCACCTCATATTGATTTTGTATCTCTTTGTCCTTGAAAGTATGAACTTATTTTGTGTTCATCCCCCAAGCTCTTCCTATATTGAGAAGGAGAAACTCAATTACTCCTACCACTTGTGAGATTTCTGTTAGGACCACATATTGTACCCTTTTTGCCCATACTTTTTGCTATTATTATACCCTTCATCACCTGTATTTTGACTTGTACTATCATTTCACCTGATCATTCCAAGGTACACAACGTCCTTTCTCATTATTATATGCTTAATCCGTTTTGCATAATACTTTGTACTTTTGAACCCTAATCATTGATTAGAAGTTAGAAGTGTCCATATTTCTTGAGAATGAGTATTTCGGGCCGATCTTTGAAACAGGCCTTAAACATTTGTTGATCTTTGAAACAGGGCTTCTGACCAGAGGGCATATCGTTTCTGAGGAGCTGCTACGGTCAGGATGCGTATCTTAGAAACCGCGAAGAAGCTACGGTTCAAGAGCGGGATCTTTGAAACGGGCTTTTCGGTTGAGCGAGATCTTTGAGACACGGAAGGAGGAGCCGCCCGCGATCTTTGAAACCGCGAGTCTGACATGACTAGCGGTCAAACCCGACCTGGGGCGTAAATTAGCATTACTAAAAACAACATTAAGCGACTATGTGAAGAAGTTACGGTAACAACAATCGCTTCATTCCAATTACAATATTAGCATTCGGTTGCATAAGAATGGGCACTATGCACGGTTAGAAAGAAGATCGATTTAGTGTAGGTTCAAATTTGCCTTGTAATAGTTATCGATGGGATTTCCCTTTAGGGTGAAGGAAATCACCATTGAAAAATCCAACTTTGATGTACTAAGAACTTGAAGCGGGGACGTGTTCCAATCTTCCACTTTCTGTAGCGTGATATTTCCAGCAGAGGATGAATAAAGAAATTTGCTTTATTAATTAGGTCGTCTAAGCTTTCCGTTCGGGGGATATTGTGAGAAGGGAGGCCCACCTTCTTCACAAGATTCACCGAAAATGGATTGAAGTGTGATTGTTTAAATTCTGTTTATATTTTGTTTAGCGTTAGTTCTTTGGCTCTTGTTTGATGGATCTTGCGTTCTTTGAAACACTCTGATTTCTGTCTTAGTTATTGAATAGAACTTATAATTCTTTTATCAGCAATCTTGTGTGGTGTTGGCAGTTTGATTGGAATTCCTGCACAGACGAGAAGGGATTAAAATATCCGGACCCTGCAATAGAATTCATTCCCTATTTGATTAAGTGTTAGACCAAGGTGCGGATAAAAAGGGTTCACTCAGACCGAGGAAGAATCCTAGCCATCTTGACAGGTAGATCTCTCTTTCCCTACTGATTGTGATGCGAGGAGATTTGGTTAAAAGTCCTGCTCAGCCAGGAAGGGAATACAACACCTTATCTGGCGAACTCCTTTTATCCACCAAAGTGTACTGGCAAATTTGGTTAAGTGTCCCTTTCGGCCGAGGGAAGGGACTGCAACACCTTGTCTTCGTAGTTTCCTTTCACCTGCACCATTGTGTTAATTAAATTAGTTAAGGGTTCCGAAGGAAGGAACAAAACATCCCTACTCAGCATCGTACCTCTGTCTTAATCCGGTGGGTTAGAGATCCACACTTAGAAAGAAGAATCGGTGCCTTGTTCTCTGTGAACTTCAATCTCACAAAATTATTATTTCACTTGAAGTGAGCCCAAGGCTCTGCTTTAGAGCGAGAGACAGAAGGGAACTAAGTGCTTTGTTCTCTGTTAGATAGAGCTTATTGTTTTCTGCATTATTGCTTTTATGAAAGAGTGTTAGTCTTGAGTCTCTGTTTGAGAATAATTGTCCTGTTCTCTGATTGCAAGAAATTTGTTCTTTCCCAATGCAATGTAATTTTAAAATGTAATCCGAGGATTCTTAGATTTGAACTATGAAGGGAGTTGCAATAGGAGATCTCTTTTGTGTCTGATTGAGCTTGGTTCGATTTCAGCAAGTAGATAGAGATAGTTTTTTACTACAACACTAAGTTTCTTTTTGAATTGATCATATATAGTGCGTAGCTACCTTTGAAACAAAGGAGCTTCCACAGGTTGATAATTTATGTTTCAGGTGGTTGTTTGAAATTAATTAAGCAATTATAGTGATTTAACAATTTCCTTTGTGGAGGATTGAAGTGGGTGAAGGCAGTGGTGGGACTTAGTTTCTCAGTTCCGATATGTTCCATTACAAAAGTTTGTCACCTATTGCCACATTAGTTACATTAATGAAATCTTTTGTTTTTCTCGTCCAATTATAATAACGTATGTTTGTATTACTTTCCATGGTCATATTTGTTATACATGTTAGGGATTATGCTAGTTTATATGCTAACATTTCATATAAATTCCATATGCTTGTGCATCTTGAATGTTGAGGACAAGTTGTAGGTAGCAAGTGTTGGATCATGAGCTCAGCCATGGTCTTCATCGAATGTCTGGAAGAGGTATGATCCTAGCCTTTCTTTTTTGTTAGCATTTCCATTTATCCTAGCATACTTGAGACTAGAGTTAATTTAAGATTGTCATTAAGGTATGTTGTAGTTTACCCTAGCCATAGAGATATTTTCTCGTAACAAGGTATTAGAGCCCCACAATGCTAAAGTCGTTAGGGTTTAAATGGGTTAGTCATTATATGTTATAAAAAATAAGTGTTACAAGGGATTTCTCTAAGGAATTAAATATTCCTTAGAGGGGTTAGAAATTATAGAGAATAGTTTTAAATGGTATTAGAATTATATGTGAAGGTTTAGGAGAAATTTTAATGAATATCACCCTAAAATATTAGGGATTAGTAATGATATTATTGTAATGTTTAGGGTTTATAGGTTTTAGAGATTAATGAATAAGGGTTATAATAGTTTGGGGTGATAGTTGTTAGAATTTAAAATATAGGGGTAAATAGAAAGGGGAGATGGGGATGATAACTATAAGGATTCAACTCTAGAGAGGTTATAGAAAAGGGGAGATGGGGATGATAACTATAAGGATTCAACTCTAGAGAGGTTATGAATTTTACATGTTGATATAAAGAGGGGTTATTTAATATAGTTGTTAAGGGTTTTAGAGATTAAAGGTGAAATTTATTAGGTGTAATAGGGGATATATGGGTTAAGGGTTATAATATTTATGGATCGAGGATTTTAATTATTATAGAGGTTAGTTTTTATTGGCTATAAATTTATGGGGTAAATTCTATATGGCTTATTGGTTATAGAAGTTAGAAGTTATAAAAGTTACATAGTTTAAGGGTTATAAAACTTGTAGGGATTAATGTTATAACAGTTAAGAGCTAACATGTGTGTGTACTATATCGAAATTTCTTTTTATCTCTTATTTATATGATGAGTGATAGATTTTATAGGAATTATTGTTATAAAATTATAGTTACTCAAGTCTAAGGATTTTGTAATTTATGCCAACGTATGATGGTTCTTTGAGAACCTTATTAGGAGTTATAGGAGTTAGGGGCTCTAAGATTAATTAATGATACATGTGATAACGTATATGGCCTAAAATATTTAAGGGTTATAGAGGTTATTGGTTTAGGGACAATATAGCTAGATGTAAAAGAGGGAGGGGATAATGATGAGTCGGGTTATAATTAGTAGGGGAAATAAGAATTAGTGGGTGTGGTTTATATAATAAAATAGTTATTTGGGTTAGGTGTAACTAGGTAAATATGGGTTAGAAATGAGGGCTTATAAGGGTTATAGTGGTCATTACTTATATGCATTATGGGTTATAGTTGTTATGAGTTATAAGAGTTATATTTCAAAAACATTAGGAATGTACAAATTGGGGGTCATATGATTATAATGATTAAGGGTGATATGTATAGGATTTCAAATTTATATAATTATAGGGGTTTGGGGTTAGGGTTATCAAAATAAATGATTTTAAGCATTGATATAGGGATTATATGGATTAATAGTCAATCATTATTTATCATGGGTTTGTGGTTATCATGGTCTATGGTTAGTTGTTGAGGATTATAGAGGTTAGGGAATACAAGCATGAAGGGTTAAATGCATTATAGGTTAGTGGTGATATGAGTTCTAAGTGTCAAGTATTTTATGGGTTTCTTAGGGTTGTCAAATAAGGATTACGGGTTATATTTAGTGATTATTTATTTTATGGGTTTCTTGAGGAAAATGTATGAAGAGTTTGTTTTGGGGAAACTTGTTAACTATTTTCATCACTTAGAATTCCATGATGCTTATTTGGATATTCCACACAATTGACCCAATGCAAGGAACAAAGATGAAAAATACCTTGTTGGGTTCGTTTTTCCACTTGGGTGAACAAAACGAGGTCCCTTAACTATCTATTTAGTCCAACAAGAAAATGGAACAGTTTTTTAGCTAATTAGTGGCTCAACTAAATTAGAAAAAAAGAAACAAATAAAAAAGAAATAAAACTAAACTAAGCATGTAACAACTAAAATTGATGCAAGAAAGAGACACATGTAATAACTACCAAATGAGACTGGTCTTCGAATTGATAACACCTAGGAGAAATATGGGAACTTATGAGTCCGCTATTCCTCCTTGTGAAGGCTCTTAAGTCCCCAAATACAAATATTTTTCTCTTATAACAATGGATGAAAATGAAAATACAATGGTGAAGAATTGATAGTTGAACTTCTAAAGAGGAGAGAGTTGAAACACTTGCTATGAATGCTCAGATATTTCTAGGAGAAAGATGGATTCTCAAAGACAAATTGAACATCATAAAGATACTCAAATTGATTCTTCTTCTTTACATACAATGGCCCTCTATTTATAGGAGGATGCCAAGATTTTGCCAAGCTAGTTTCAAATGTGAATGGGAGGCCTTTGAAGGTACCTCCTATCCCTTTCAGTGATCACAAGGCAGAATTTGGGGGAGATTTTGGGTATGAGGGAGATACACTCCATCCCAGAAGTGGCTGAGGCCCAAATAAAATCATTAATGCATCGTTTCTACATCCGCGTGGGTTTTGCAAATTTCATTCATGAGGGCCGCACACTGTGCACGTTGTATGCCTTATTAGTCCCCGTAGATGTGTGTGTGCTGATTGTGTTGAATATTCATGCAACTTTAGAACCACTTTTTTATAGTTTTGTGCTTATCTTTCCAAACTAAGTGCAATCCTTCCATAATTATTGGTAGTATGTTGTGCTTGTGTTGATTGTTTCTTCATCCATTGGCTATGTTTTTGGTGAATTTTTTTTTGGTAATAACATATGCCCCCTAATGTATGAGGTTAGGAGTATACATATAGCTGAAATACATCATCATTTCTTTTGGTGATGATGTCAGTGTAGAAAATCATGAGAGAACTTTGTAGTACTGAGGGATGGCAAGAGAAATGCATTGGAGGTAGAGGGGAGAAAATTATATGTAAAAGGTATTCTCCATAAAATAAAATGTTTGTACAAATGAAATGGGAATGCCCCATTCTAATTTCATGAATCCATAAAATGATAACGATGATTGATAGTGTTGGTGAAGTAGATATGTAAAACACCCTTAGGGGCGCCATAAACAACAGATGACGGTTCAAATGACTGAAATGGATTTGAATCAATAGGTGAACAACTCAGAGGCATCGATGGCCTATAAAATCCATAGGTACTTTACTACTACTGTAAACTGAAATGGTCGCATAGTAAAACCCACAGTAACATGAAAATTGGTTGGCATTGAATGTTATGGAGGTCAACGACATCATAAAGAAACGATGACTCTTTTTGTGTCATCTGAGGATACTCACTAATGGTTGAAAGAAAGACAAGATACTTCCACCTTCCTGGAACCTTGTGTTGATGTCAATAGGGGAGGAGGCACGACTACAATAAGAAAAGAGCTTCTTAACATCAATCAATCAAAATGGTGTAAGAAATTGTATTGGTAAAGGTGAATGGGATGATAATCATGAACGATGTCTGGAATATACAGAATTCAAGAACTATGCTTGGTTGGGGGGTGTTGATGGATGGAAGTAACCATAAAAGACAATCTGGTGTCAGGGGGGCAACAAGATATGGGATAAAATTGTGTTGAACGGGTGAGACCGCCGGGAGATGTAAAATAGGTCAAAATATAATGATGTGGGACATGGGTGTCTATAATGGTCAGAAATTAGGCCATGGTATGAATATATTGTAGAGGTGGTGATGAAAGTGAAATTCCCCAACCAAGGTTGACATGGGTTGTTGTGTGCCAAGGAAAAAAATTGTCAGTTGCGACAATTTTTTTTTATTGTACCTATTGAAATTTGAAATGTGCTTTATATAATTACCAAATGAATAAAGAATGATTGAGTAGAAAGTACACATACAAAAACATGTTCCCCGGTGAAGTATGGATTGGGATTCTTGGGCAGTAAGTATTTGGGATTTAATGATGAAGGGTGGGGGGCCCATGGGTTGATTTCTGTACGAGGTAGATCAATGGAGGATGAAATTTCATATGGAAAATTGATGTTGGAGGATATGGAGAGTTAATGATAATTGTTGGGCCTGGGTATGGATTAAGAAATAAAGCGAAGAAAAAGGAAAAGAAAAGACAAAGTGCGAACTGTGCGGAAGGTACATTGAATGAGATTGGGTCGAAGTGGTTAAAGAAGCAGAAAAAAAGGAGTGAAGCAAGGGAAAACAAGTTGTTGGAAGAGAAGATCGAGGATGAAAGATCATAAAGGAATATGGATCGTGGACAACTCAACAAGTGGAAGAAGAATTCAACAAGTTCTTTGGAGCACCTCATGGAAAAGATGGAAAGACAGGCTGGTGAAGCTCGGGAAAACGTGGGTCAAAGAGGACCTAGGGTTTTAGACACCTAGGGTTTTGACACCTAGACTTTGTAATGTAATGTATAAATAAAGGTCTAGAGGACCTGGGATGGGTTGGTGCTAAGTTGGTTGAGAGTTGGTTGTTCGTCGTTATTGCGGATAATCATTGGGGTTGATACTATTGTGTATTGTGTGAGAGCGAAGTGTTGTGTGTGAGAACATTATATATTGTAAGATATTCATATGGGTGCGAAGATCAACCCTGTAGTTGGGTGTGCAGGGAGGGGAGAGAGAGAAAGAGAGGGAGATCTGCAAGCTAAGAGTGCAGATAGAATTGTATGTTTTCACATAACATATCAAGAAATGTAGTTCTGTGGACGTATCCCTAGGGAGAGGGTGAACCACGTATATCTTGTTGTTATGTGGGACTGGTGTCGTGTTCGTTTACCTTTTGTTATTTTGTTATTGCATCATAGGGTTATATCTGAGATATAACTGTGCGAAGTGGGTTTAAGTTAGTAATTGATATCTAGGTTCTTTGTTGCTATTGTTTTAGATCCACTTTGTATTTCCTCTGGTTGTATACACCTATGTCCTGCAACCCCCTATTTCTACTTCAGGTGAGACTGCATATACTTCACAGGTGTTGCCGAAAGGGCCAGTAGTTAGGGCTTGTTGGTGCACTCTTAGAGCTGAACCCTGGGTCTGCCCCTGTGCCAAAAAATGGTTCTGTTACTAGGACCAGGATCTTCTTGAGGGAATGTCAAGGTGGTTTCCATCGAAGACAAAGATTCAGAAGTGGATAGAGGAACAAGAAAAGGAATTCATTGAGGCTTAGAATAAGAACCTTAATCTTAGCACAAATGATTAGTTAGGAAGGTATATCTTTACTAATATACACAAGATTTTCTTTGGAGGAATTCATAAGGAGCTATATGAGTGTTTAGCCATATTAGAAGATACCCAGTTTGAGATCAGATCTATATCACCCGTGGTTTGGATGTCAGCACTGATCAAGAAGGTCAAGAGATTCGATAACGCCGTGTCAAGAAAATTAGATCACTGGTTTGATAGCACCATTGGAGGGTACATTACTGAGTTGGATATTGATATAATAGATTCATATAGACAAGAAGAGAGATATTTCTTTAAGGGACCTAGAGGAAAATTTTTACACTTTTTGAAGTTGAAGATCAAGATGCTATTACATGAGAAGAACATCTTGAAGATACAGTAGTTAGTCAGATCGAAAGGCTAATGTTCAAGAATTCAGACAACGACAATGACACAGAGGTTGGACATACGCACAGTGGGATAGAATTCAGACAGCGACAATGACACAGAGGTTGGACATACGCACAGTGGGATAACATTTAGAGAAGTTCCTCTAGTGAACCTATTTGAGAAGGTTCACGAGCCACTCGCACAGGATGAAGGGTTCTACAGTGGAGAAGAAGAAGATTTGTTGAACGAGGAACATTCAGAGTCTGCTAGAGTAGAGTAAGAGAAGACTGAAGAACTTCGTCGAGAAGAATAAGAAACTTCATAAACTGCACCGATTGTCGAAGTAAGTACTACTACTCCCCCTGTTGTTTTAGCATCGTTAAGTAACCAAAGTAGTTAGAGTTACCAGAGCATTGTTACCAATAGTTCAGTACATACTCAGTCAGGAAACCTAGGAAGATCTATGGTAGATGAAATGAGGCTACCTATCTTTAGAGGAGATGGATCTGAAGATCCTGATCAACTCTAGTTTTAATGTGAAGCTGTGTGGAGTATTAAGAATGTTAGTGACGAAGCAACTAAGAGAGATCAATTTAGTACTACCTTGAGAGACCGTGCACTAAGATGGTACATGAAGTTTGTTACTGGAGTTTCACAACCTATACCACTAAACGGGATCAAGACTGTGTTGAGTACAAAATTCAAGATACCCAAGTCAGATTCGCAGTGCATTACAGAACTGAAAGAAATCAAGCAGAAAGTAGTTGAACCTGTTTGGGAGTTTGATCATAATTTTAAGACCTTGACAGGCCGATTGCGTTTTCAGATTCCAGATGAGCAGAAAAAGGAATGGTTCATTACTGCCCTCTTACCACACATCGGGGTTCATCTGATGAAACAGAAGGTTGCTTCATAGGTTGAGGCATTGGAGATCGACATGAAACTAGAATAAGCCCCTATGGGAGAATCCAACTCCGGTATGAGTCAAATTTTGAGTCAGCTAACTAGTTTATCTTTGTAGGTCCAAGATATGAAGAAATACAAGGGAAAAGATAAAAGATAATACATCTGGTGTATCAGATAAAAATCAGAGGGCCATGATAAGGAGCACTGTCCTCTATTTCATGAGTACTTGGCCTCTGGAGCTCCAAGCCCTTTGAAGCAGGTTACTCTACCTTATTGCGAAGTATGTAGAAATAGGCATCACCCTGGGGAATGTTATTACATGCAAAAATATGTTCAGACACCTACAAACCTTTACTGCACATTTTGTAAATCCATGGGGAATGATGAGAAGGAATGTAGGGCTTACGATATCTTGCATGAAATATCAAGAGACACATATCGAATTCAAGGTGAAGTACAACGAGAAGGAAATGCTACGCAGTTTAACTCTCCAGGAAGAGGAAACTTCAACCTTCGCAGTGGATTCAAAGGAAGAGGAAACTTCAACCCTCGCAGTGGATTCAGAGGAAGAGGACGAGGTGGAGGCATGGGTCAAGGTCAAGGTCAGATCATTTGTTATAACTGCGCACATCTAGGACACTTGGCAAGGGACTGTCAAAACCCTTGTACCACTTGCAGTTACTGCAACTCATTTGAACATGTTATCGAAGATTTCCCTGTGCTATTATCCAATCTTCAGGAGAGATGAGGAGGAAACCAAAAAGTACAATTAATATCAGCAGAACCTCGCGGAGAGGATCCTAGAGTTGATTTTATCACTAGAGGAGGCACTGCTACAGGTGAAGACAGAGTGACCCTAGGGAAGACTACAAAATAATCTAGGGTCAGAAGAGCTGCAGAGAAGGCACAAGAGTTTGATCCGAGGAAAGAAAAATAGACATTTGGAGAAGCAAGAAGAGAATTTGGAGGAGATCAAGATTCTTCTTCAAAGGCACAACTAGAAGTGAGAAAATTTGGGATATGCTGGCATTCGATCATTCTTCATCACCGCGAGAAGGAAAAGAGGTAAGCAAGCTTGCTAGTTTCTTGTATACGTTCATTGATTTGATTAAGGATGAAAGATCCATACAAGAACTACAACACTTTATTTGACAGTATGAACCAGGCAAGGTAGACCCTCTGCTGAATAGAGAAGTACATAAAGTATCCAAAAAGAGAAGGAAAAATAAGGAACTACACACGAATGCATAGATTGGAGACTATGACATAGATTACGTGGTCCTCGACTTAGGGTTATAAGTCAATGTTATGATGAAGCATACCTAGGAACTGATGGGAAAACCTAAGTTGATCTATTCCCGTATCAGGCTTAGGATGGATAATCAACATGTAATAAGCCCCTTTGGGAGACTGGAGCATGTCCCTATGGAAATTGACGGGGTAAGGAAATTTTTGGATTTCGAGGTGATTGAGATAGTTGATGATAGATGTCCTCATCTTGAACTATTAGGAATTGATTGGGCTTTCAATAAATCTACCGTGGTTGACTTAAAGAAAAGAATAATGAAATTTGAAGGTGATGGCCTTAGGGTCATTGCACCTTTGGATCCTGATGAGGGTCACAGATACACAGAGCCCATCAGAGAATAAGACCGCGCATACGAGCTAGAGAATATATATAAATTGACAACAAGACAACAAGATTACATTAATCCTACAACAGATGGGAATTTAAGCTGGAAAAGTGACAACGCATGTTCATCAGATTCATAAGAACCACTAGAGAACTGGTGGAACAAAATGTATGAAGTTTCTGCGTGGAGGTGTGCTAGCTTGACCATGGAAGTTTCATGGATTGGCACAAAAGTAAGCAATATGCCCACATTTGATGGTTTAAATCATTTAGAAACTTTATTACTAGAATTTGAAGAAATTTTACCAGTACAAAAATGATTGTTGGCACTGGATGAAGCTTTAAAAGCAATGCTAACAAGATGGTGGGGAACACACAAGAAGAACATCGCAGACTAGTTGCAATGTCGGACTTTGATGATAGTGCAATTTTTAGAACAAACCAAAGGGTGCAAAGTTAGATACATAGGTCAAATCTGTTCGAAGAGCCATGTGCAAAGTTGCGAGGAAGCCTGGAGCAACATTCCTCAAGATCAGTGGGTGCAAAAATTCATTAACACTTTGGATACAACACCTATCAATTGGTATATACATGCGGAATTGTGCCTCACCACTACAGATTGGCAAGGTATGACTCATCATTTTGTAGCCACATTTTTATTTGAAAGTCAGTACCCTATAATAGATCAAGCCTTACAAGTTATGAGACATAACGTATTTGAGGAGGAACCTAACATTCCTCTGGAGCAAGAAGAGGATGAATGGACTACACCTCTTCAGATATTGCAAGGATGTTACAATATCAATGTTGATGAAGATGATGATCCTAGGAATGTGAACATTGCAGAAACATAAGGACAAAGAGACATAGAAGGACCAAGATTCGAACTACCTTTTATTGGACAACCAATCAAAATCAAGAAAGTTAACATTGGAACAAAGAAAACACCTAAGCTCACAAACGTTGGAGATTATTGGGATGATGCCACTATTGATAAGATCACAAAACTACTGCATGAATATCAGGACTTGTTTCCAACCAAGTTCATTGATATGAAGGGCATTAAAGGGCCCATGGGAGAGATGAATATCCCCTTGAAACTAGATGCAAGGCCATTCAAGTAGAGATCCTACAGATTGAATCCCAAATATAAGCAAAAATTCAGGATTCAATTAGACAAAATGTTGGAAGCAGGAATCATAGAACCTGTTGAAGAATCAAAATGGATTATCCCTATGGTGGTTCAAGATAAGAACATAGGAGAGATGAGAATTTGTGTAGACTTGAGGAAACTGAATGATGCATGTTTACATGATCCATTCCCTACACCATTTACTGACGAAGTGTTAGATAATGTGGGAGGACAAGAAGTTTACTCCTTCACAGATGGATGTTCGGGTTATCACCAGATCAGGATTGCCAAGGAAGATCCCCATAATACCACATTTGCAATAGAATGGAGATCCTACCAATACACAGTGATGCATTTTGGATTGAAGAATGCACCAGGCATATTTTCTAGGGTGGTGGTCGAAGCATTCAGGGAATTTCTACATAAATTTCTGGAAGCATATTTTGATGATTGGATTGTTTTTAGCTTATTGCAGAATCATATTGAATGTTTAAGACTAATGTTGGATAAGTGCAGGCAATGTCAGATTGCACTGAACCTGAAGAAGTGCATCTTCTTTTCACCCTTTGGCGTGCTGCTCGGCCATATTGTGTGTAAGCAGGGGTTGTTGGTAGATCCGTCCAAGATTTCCATTATTGTTGATTTACCTCCTCCTACTTCAGTAAGACAACTGCACACTGCGTTGGGAAATACTGGATACTACAAAAAGTTCATTAAGGGATATGCATATATTAAAACACCCATGGAGAAGTTGTAGAAGAAATATTATCAGTTTCAATGGACGAAAGAAGGCCAACAGAGATTTGACACACTGAAACAGAAAATGGTCACTACGTCTATTCTGGTTTTCCCAGATTGGAGTAAGGAATTTCATGTGCATGTCGATGCATCCTCTATTGCATTGGGAGAAATGTTAGCGTAGTGAGGAGCAGGAGATATTAACCACCCATTAGACTTTGATAGTAGAAATATTTCAACAACTGAGATAAATTACACTACCACTAGGAGGGAAGGTTTAGCCATGGTGTATGCGTTGCAGAAGTTTCGTCACTACTTGTTGGGAGGACACTTTAAAATGTTCGTTGATGAATTTGTGTTGAAATACCTAGTCAACAAGCCAGTGTTGGGGGGAAGAATATGTAGATGGCTTCTGTTATTCCAGGAATATTATTTTGAGATCGTGGTCAAGCCAGGAAGAATGAATAAGGGACCTGACCACTTGTCTAGGTTAGAGCATGGAGAGGAACCTACTAGTTTGGAGGATACACTACCCGATGCACAGTTGTTGGCCATCAAAAAGGTCGATGATCACTTCACCGAGATAGTCCAGTTCCCGTCAACAGGAATGGTACCTCATGAATATATTATCTAGAAGAAATAATTGGTAGTTCGTGCTACAGATTTTTCACTTATAGCTGGACAACTATACAAGATGGGACCTGATGATATTTTAAGGATATGTGTTATGGAGGTAGAGAGATGACTGATTCTAGTAGAGGCACATGAGGGCATCACGACTGATTCTAGTAGAGGCACATGAGGGCATCGCGACTAATTCTAGTAGAGGCACATGAGGGCATCACATGAGGACACTATGCAGGAAAAGAAACAACGTAGAAGGTTCTCAGAGCTGGCCTCTGGTGGCCCACTTTACACAAAGATGCTAAGGAAGACTACATAGCCTGTGATGTATGCCAAAGAGTTGGGAATCCTTCCAGAAGAGATGAGATGCCTTTAGAACCACAAATAACCTTACAAGAATTTGAGAAATGGGCCATTGATTTTGTGGGACCTATCAACCCACCAGGAAAGCGCATAGGAGCCAGATACATCATCACTGTGACAAAGTATTTGACAAGATGGGTAGAAGAAAGAGCAGTCAAGGACTATAGTGAAACTACAACTGCACAATTCATATTTGATGATATCATAACTAGGTTTGGATGTCCAAATATCTTGATGAGTGATCAAGGCAAACATTTTATTAAAAATACTATTGAAGCCTTGACTCAAGAATTTGAAGTTCACCATCAGAAGAGAATTCCATACCATCCATAGGCGAATGGTATAGTCGAAGCCTTCATTAAGATCTTGGAGACAATGCTGACAAAGATTTTGCAGTGTAAATAGGGATGATTGGGATTTGAGAGTACCCATAGTATTATGGGCCTATAGAACTACTTGCAAGAAGTTGACAACGTAGATTCCCTTTAAGTTGGTCTATGGTCTAGAATAAGTTGTACCTATGGAATACTTGGTTCCTGGTCTAAGAATTGCAGCCTTTACAGATATGGATGACACTGGTGCTATTCAAGAGAGGCTCGCGTAGTTGGTCGAATTGGAGGAAGACAGGTTTATTGCAGGATTTCATTAGCAGGTACAAAAGGAATGAGAAAAGGCCTATCACATCAAACACATTAAGAAGAAGGCCTTTAAGCAAGAATATCTAGTATTGATATACGAAAACAACTTCATGAAGCATCCAGAGAAGTTCATGACACATTGTCTTAGGCCATATCAGGTTTCCTATGTTACAGAAGGAGGAGTTGCACAATTGAAGACTTTGCAGGGAGAATGGAAGGAAGGTTTGGTAAATGGGAGCCGGTTGAAATTGTACTATGAAAAGCAGCTGCCTTGTAGCTCTCAGTAAAAGCAGAAGGAGAAGGGTCTAGGTACCAGGTGCAGTTAAAAATGGGTACCAAACATAGAAAATAAAGTCTGCACACAATGGGGAAGGATAGAGCAGAAATCACAGGCTGCGCTGCACAATTTGAGGTCGAAGTAAAATAGAAGAATCAGATCTACAATGCCTTGGGATGAGTCACAAGTGAGTGTTGGGGGCCTATTGGGCCTGGGTATGGATTAAGAAAGAAAGTGCAGAAAAAGGAAAAGAAAAGACGAAGTGTGAACTGCGCGGAAGGTACATTGACTGAGATTGGGTCAAAGTGGTTAAAGAAGCATAAAAGAAGGAGTGAAGTAAGGGAAAACAAGCCATTGGATGACAAGATTGAGGATGATAGATCATCAAGGAATATGGATCATGGAAAACTCATCAAGAGGAAGAAGATGTCAATGAGTGCTTTGGAGCACCTCACAGAAAAGATGGAAAGACAGGCTGGTGAAGCCCAAGAAAATGTGGGTCAAAGGGGACCTAGGTTTTTATACACCTAGGGTTTTGGATCTAGGGTTTTGACACCTAGAATTTGTCATGTAATTTACAAATAAAGGTATAGAGGACCTGGGCTGGGTTGGTGCTAAGTTGGTTGAGATTTTGTTGTTCATCGTTATTGTGGATAATCATTGGGGTTGATACTATTGTGTATTGTGTGAGAGCATTCTGTATTGTAATATTTTTAGATGGGTGTGAAGATCAACCATACAACTAGGTGCATAGAGAGGGGAGAGAGAGAAAGAGAGAGAGATCTTCAATCTACGAGTGCAGATAGAACTGTATGTTTTCACATAATATATCAAGAAACACAGTTCTATGGATGTAGCCCTAGAGAGAGGGTGAACCACATATATATTGTTGTTCTATGGGATTGGTGTTGTGTTATTTTATTCTGTTATTGCATCATAGGGTTATATCTGAGATATAAATGTGTGAAGTGGGTTTAAGTTGGTAATTGATATCTAGTTGTTGTG
The DNA here is from genome assembly GCA_010110895.2 of Picea sitchensis. Lineage (NCBI taxonomy): Eukaryota > Viridiplantae > Streptophyta > Pinopsida > Pinales > Pinaceae > Picea > Picea sitchensis. The sequence goes on from SNQJ01S0021524.1 coordinate 56,732, forward strand.
TTGCTATTATTTTAGATCCACTTTGTATTTCCTCTTTTTGTAGACACCTGTGTCCCGCAACGCCCTATTGATACTTCAGGTGAGACTGCATCTACTTCACAGGTGTTGCCGAAAGGGCCAGTAGTTAGGGCTTGTTGGTGCACTGATAGAGCTGAAACCTGGGTCTTCCCCTGTGCCAACAATAATGCAGAGGTGCATTTAATGTAACCGAGAACATGACATGGGACTCCATAATGGGGTGATTATTATGATGATATGGAAGAAATATGAGGTTCTTACTCTGGGGTGTAACACTACTAGGACTCTCGATCCTAATGAATACAAAAACTTGAGTGTCAATATGCCAAGGGGTAAATATATGTGGGACAACTCATGGAGGTGAGAATGTTACCGGTTGATAGTACCTGAAGGCAATGGAGGTGATGGTACCATATAACCGAGTGTGGGGATCCTAAGGATAAATGTCAAGGGGTATGACTGGGATATGCAGTTGTTTTCAAAGGGTGTGAGTGAATGCTAGTTCTGAACATATACCTGAAGGGGCCATAGGATGGCCAATACTGAATGGGTTGTATATTTTTGTACCAATTACCTACACACACAAACATCAAACACCCGAAGTGAAAAATATATTATGATAAAGAACACATGAAAGTTATTTGATATAAGTGATAGTGAGCTATCATACCTGAGCTTTTGAGATTGGTGGGAAAAATGGTCCCTTGATGAAAATTTTGGGTTCCCTTGGAAGGAGGCCAAGGAGCAATGATTTACTAGAATATTTAATCCCTAAAGGAGGGTAGGGTATGATGAGTTCCTGGAAAAATTCACTCCCTAAGGGAGGCCAGGGAACCATTTGTTCATGAAAAAGGAAATCCTTAAATGAGGTCGTGGAACAATGAGTTCCTAGAAAAAGGCACTCCTTGAAGGAGGTCAGGGAACCATGGCTTCTTGAACAAGGCCCTCCCTAATGGAGGCCAACAAACGATGGGTTCTTTAAAAAGGAACTCCTTGAATAAGGCCATGGAACAATGAGTTCTTGGACAATGCACTCCCTGAAGGAGGACAGAGAACCATGGGTTACCAAAAAAGGCACTCCCTAAGGGAGGCTATAGAACAATGGGTTCCTGAGAAAGGCACTCCCTCAAGTAGGCCAGGGAACCATGGGTTCGTGAAAAAGGAACTCCCTAAGGGAGGCCATGGAACAATGGGTTCCTGAGAAAGAAACTCCCTAAAGGAGGCTGGGGAACCATGGGTTCCCGAAAAAGGCACTCCCTAAGGGAGACCATGGAACAATGGGTTCCTAAGAAAGGAACTCCCTGAAGGAGGTCAGGGAACCATGTGTTCCCAAAAAATCAAATCCCTAAGGGAGGCCACAAAATAATGGGTTACTGGTAAAGGAACTCCTTGAAGGACGTCAGGGAACCATGGTTTCCAGAAAAAGGCATTCCCTAAGGGATGCCACGTAACAATGGGTTCCTGAGAAAGGAACTCCCTCAAGGAGGTTGGGAAACCATGGGTTATTGAACATAGCACTCCCTAATGGAGGCCCTAGAAAAATGGGTTCTTGAGAAAGGAAATCTATGAAGGAGGCCGGGGAACCACGGGTTCCTAAAAAAGGCACTCCCTAAGGGAGGCCATAGAAAAATGGGTTCTTGAAAAAGGAACTCTTTAAAGGAGAACAGGGAACCATGGGTTCCTGAACAAGGCCCTCCCTAATGGAGGCCAAGAAATGATGGGTTTCTAAAAAAGGAATTCCTTGAAGGAGGCCATGAAATAAATTAACAAGTGATTCGAGAAATGTGGACTATCTCAACAATGTTTTGAAAGATATTTGTAATCAATCAATGGTAATCATACATAAACAAGTAATAAGGTAAGTTGGTTTAGGGTTTTATCCATGTGGGGGAATAAAATAAAATGCATGTGTCCTAATAGACATATCACCCTTCCTCTCAAAAATAAATGGGCCTTCTAAAATCACTCAACAATGGGGCATGAATCCACTGGAAGAGGAGCTAGTGAAGGTATGAATAATCAGTTATAATGAGGGGTGAAGGGTGCATATCCTGAAAGGCCTGGCGATATTTCCCAACAACAATTCAAAATATGATGAAGGTGTGATTCCATCCCACAACTGCCACCTAGGTAGATACAACCCAGAACTGGCCACTGATTTACCTCGATCAAGCACGACATTTAGATTTCCAGCCTCAGAAATAGGTCACAGGCTAGATACTTTCCAAGGATTGGGTGACCCAAGGAAGCATGCAGATAAAAAATGGACCTTGACCTTCAACCCTTCATGAGTTTCTTCCTTCCCTATGGTATAAAAATGCTTGAGTGGGAGGATTTTGGCACCCTAATTCACAAATTTCTAAGTTTCAAGTGAGAAAATGATGTTGGGGAGTTGTTTGGATTCCTATCCCCTAAATCATAACTTAGACTACCAAATTATTTTGTGTTCCTCCTATGGAGGTTAGAAAATGGGTTTATTATGGTTTCTTTTAGAATGTGAGAGTAGGCTATGAAGTTGGGTTCATGGACCAACTTCATTTTTATGATGGTGTGCCAAAAAGATCTTTACTAAACAAGTGAATCCCAACAAAGAGTTTCAAGTATCTAGGAATTTTTTTTTTGATTGAGTGAGAGTATGCGCAAGGAGTGGTGATGGTGAAAAAGTTTTTAAATAAGTTAGATTCAATATTTTAACATGGTGGAAATGGTATGGTCCTTTACTTGTCTTGTTTAGATAACTTACTAAATTTGTTCAAATGACCATTCAAAAAAAAAGAATTCTAAACTAACATGGTGGATATGGAAATCCTTACTTTTACTCTTTTATCTTTGTAGGATTTTTTTTATTCTAAGAAATCTTGGAAAATATCCCTATATTGTGAACATATGGGAATGTATGGGCCCTTAAAATGCTTTAAAAATACTAAGTGAGTTACTCTAGAAATTTGAAACTATCCTAAGATCATGCACATGTGGGAATGTGTGGGCCCTTACAATTCTTAGATTTAAGTTTCAAAATAATCTAAGAGGTATTGGCCTCTCCTAGATATTGACTGATTTTATTCAAGGGAGATGAAGACTTGTTTAGGAAATCTCTTTTCATATTTCCAAGATCACACTAGGGTTCGAGGAAAGAGCATACTCCAAGATTACTTAAATAAGTTTCTAGTCCTGGATTAATGTGATGGATTTGTAAAAGAAAAGAAGATACTGAAATTCACATGCTAAGATTTAGGCCATCCATGTGGCAAGTAAGGAAGTAAAATATGCAAAGGTTCTTTTCATCCTCCCTAAATGTCTATGTGTGTTTTTAAGCTATGTATGCAAGGGTGTATCTCCAAGCCTGCTTTTAGTGGCTTTTACAATACTGCATAAATCAAATCTAAAATACTTGGTGGAAGTGAACTCCTCAAGCCTTACAATTTAGAAAAAATAAGACCAATGCACGGCTAAACCAAAAACAATTACGCACAAAGTGCAGCGTGTGCGCTTGTATAGTTATGATAGAGCACAGATGTGTGCAGACCACTCGTTTGTTTTCCCTAAACTTGCATGCACGCAAATAAGTTGGCAGGGAAATTTTTTTGAACAATTTCACTCAATGTGGGATGAAATCCTTCTCTCTAAAGGTAAGAATAGACCGGTTTTATCCCTTGAAAACACAAATGAGTGAGAAAGAAAACTTTAATATCCTAATTAGGGAGTATTTTGATCTAAATCCCCAGTATGGTCGCCAATATGTTGGGTTATTTTTTCCATTTGGGTGAGCAAAAAGAGGTCCCTTAACTATCTAGTTAGGCTAGCAAGACAACACAACAATTTGTTAGTTTATTAGTGGCTCAACTGAATTAGAAAACAAGAAATAAATAAAACTAAACTAAGCATGTAACAACTAAAATTGATGCAAGAAAGAGACACAAGGAATAGCTACCAAATGAGACTAATCTTCAAATTGATAACACCTAGTATAAATATGGGAACTTATGAGTCCCCTCTTCCTCCGTGGGAAGGATCTTGAGTCCCCAAATACAAAGATTTATCTCTTCTAACAATGGATGAAAATGAAAATACAATGGTGAAGAATTGATAGTTTAAATTCTCAAGAGGAGAGAGGTACAACACTTGCTATGAATTATCAAAGAGTTGTAGGAGAATGATGACTTCTCAAAGACAAATTGAATAGCATAACGATACTCAAATTTCTTCTTCTTCTTTGCATATAGTGGCCCTCTATTTATAGGAGGATGGAAATTGTTTTCCAATCTAGTTTCAAATGTGAATGGGAGGCCATTGGAGGTACCTCCCATCCATTTTAGTGATCCCAAGGAGGAATTTGGGGGTGATGTTTGGTATGGGGTAGATCCACTCCATCCCAAAAGTGGTTGAGTCAAAACCAAAATAATCAATGCGATGTTTCTGCATCCACATGGGTTTTCTGACTGTGATTCGTGCGGGACACACACTATGCGTGTTGGATGCTGTGTTAGACCACATGGATTTCCGTGCACTGATTGTGCGGAATATGTGAGGAAATTTAGAACCACTTTTGTATAGTTTTGTGCTTATATTTCCAAAATAAGTGTAATCCTTCCATAATTATTGGTAGCATGTTGTGCTTGTGTTGATTGCTTCTTCATCCATTGTCTATGTTTGTGGTGAGAAATTTTCCATTAATAACATACCTAATCCCTTGAACTTGTTGGAATTCCCACTTCAAGAGAAGTTGTTTCCACAAACATAAGAAGAATTTCTCCAGTTGACACAAATGATGGTATGTTATGACACATTTGTTGAGGTATTGACTATTTGGTGTCATCATCTACTAGTGGGGTAGGACCATCAACTCCTAGTTGGGCATAACACCATCTAGTAGTGAGGGCATACTATCATATAATAGTGGTTTTAGTTGTTATTCACATCCATAAATGTTTTTTGGTTATAATTTCCATGGTATTTTAGGATATATTTCCCATGGTGGATTTTTAAGTGAGGTGAGTATAATGATATGTTTTAATTTGATTGAATTTATAATTAGTTAAGTAATTTTTTTCACATTGTTTTCCACTTATGGTGTGTGTGTGTGTGTGTGTGGATGTTTTGAATTCCCATCATACTATGGGATACTCACCCTATGGTAGACACATGGGCCACTACTGCAAAGTAGTTGAATTTTAAGTGTGGTCATGGATAGTGCACAAAGAAATCATCAATAACATATAGCCTATTCATTTTTGTTGATTGAATTGATTCATTGTGCATATGACTATCGTTAATTATGATATGACTATCTTGGATCTCAAAAGGATGGTTGATGCAACCATTGTTTCCACAATTTTGATGGAAAAATATCACATAGAGGTAACCACTAAGTAGATCATATTTTCATGCTAATATTGGTATTTCAGTCCCTATCAACATGCCCTACTCATAGGTATTTTACAAGTGGTTAAAATGATTCTGATTATTTTTGGCACGAAATGAGAGAAGAGATATAATAAATAAATGTAAATAGATATCTTAGATATCCAATAATATAACATAAATATATCAGATATGTAACCATAAACAAAGAGATACAGTAATACACAATTTATATTAATGAGCAAAATGTACAAAACTGTATAAATACATAGTGAAAGACTCACTAGAATGGTGGCAGCTTATCTTTGAGAAGAGATGTGACAACTACTCACATTCACAAAAAGATTATTAAAATGGGGATATAAAGGCCTTTTTAACATAAATAAAATCCAAAACCATAACCTTAGAAGATGAAAATCCAACAGTTTTGTGGACCTCATTTTGGGTAGTTTGGTATATCAACTTCCCCGGGGCGTAAATTTGGCATGCAATCTCCATTTGGGGTACACGATATCTTGTTGGAAAGGTATCATCAAGGATATTCATTTTGGGGGGATCAATTAGAGAATTTTTCTATCATTGAGGTACTCGATCTTGAAAGAAAAAAAACTCCATTTAGGTCTTCAAAATGGCCCCAGAAGTTTAGGAACCGAAAAACTACTAAAAATAGTAAATTGCTAGAAGACCGTTTTGATCCAGTTGGAATAGGTGGGTGGCCATCGATATCTACCTGGATCAATAATCCATCCTTAGGAATAAATGGTATTCATTGTCTTGAGTGTCTAGGGGAGAGGGAAAAACATTTTTTGAATTTGCATCTTGATGAGTTTCTTGCATTATTGGAGAAGTTGTGATGCTGAGCTTGTTGAATGCTCTCATGAACCTGTTGTTGGTGGGGTTGAGTCTATTCAAACAGTTGGTTTAGATGAGATGGATGTGTGTAGAAGGAATATTTACGCTTTTCTGTAATCTTGTCGACCTTCTTTTGTTGGATAGAAGGTGCTTGGGCCGAGGTTGTAGTGGTTGCAATGTCCTTTTGTTCACCTTTTGAACAGATTGTGAAGAAGCTAAATTTTTTCGTATGAGATACTACGTTGCGACACTATTTAGGTGGGAAAATATTTGGAACTACCTCTGGTATCTTGTAGAGATGATCCCTTAGAGTAACAACGACACTACAAGGTCGAGACTCATAGATAGAATGACACTTCCACATATATGTTTGTTACAAGAGAACATCACAGACATCCAACGGGGAAACATCACATAATACCTCATCCTTGAAGGGCTGGATGTCGTATGAAAATAGACATTGTTGGTTGATATGGAGATCTCGTCCCTGGCGAAGTCACCCGATGTTGTATGGTTGCGGGTGTGGTGTTTTCGACAATCCTAAATGTTTTATGACCTTTGTTTAGATGAGGTTCTTATGGCTTCCGCTATCAATAATAAAATGAAGCGGGGTTCCCTTAACCCACATCTATGAATGAAAAAGGTTCTCCCCCACTTCAGGATCTATTAGTTCTTCTGGATGAATTGTTGTGGTTGCGATAGTAGCAGAGGGGTCTCTGTCGATGATCTGTCTTTTTCCATTATTTTCTGAATCAGATTCTGAATCAAGGTTCAGATTCTTGTCTTTAACCTCGGCCACCAATAATTTTTTGAGAGACATTCATCTGTGTTTTTCCAGGAGATTTTGTGGAAATCACACCACTTTCCATTGTCCTTCTTCGCCTTCCTGTGACCCTTTTTTTCCCGTGGATTGGACTAGTTTTCAGGAGCCTATTTGTTAGGGCCGTATTTATCATAATTTGGTTGTTTCGGATTTGTAGACCCAAACTCTTGCTTGTTTTGGTGCTTAAATTTCTGCTCGATTTTAACAACATATCAATAAGAAACACCCACTGATGAGATGTCCAAAAAATCTATTTTAGTTTGGATGTATTTGTGTAGAGGCCCATGGTATTTTAGAACCAAATGTCACTCAGAGTATTTGATACCCAGCTTGGTGCACAAGGTATGTAAGGTATTGGTGAACTCTAGCACTTCTTGGCCCCTTTCTTTCCGCGGTGTGGTCCATCTCATGTACTGGTCGTCATAGTTGCCAACGGGTGTTAAGCCCTAATATTGGCTCATTACCCCTTAATTGGGGCATATTATATTAGTAATTTTATTTTATTTTTGTCAGCTTTAGGCCATTAGTTGTAATTATACCTCCTAGTCTCCTATATATACCAAGGAGACATTTTCATTTTGAATCATCTTGTACTTGAACATTTAAGTGGGGTAAAAGGAGGTTGCCCCCTCGAAGAG
>SNQJ01S0021525.1:29078-51484 GCA_010110895.2 Picea sitchensis
TGGGGGGAGATTTGTAGGGATCTTTCCCCCAAAACTTCCCTCTTACATAAAACTCATTAGTTAGCAATCACCATTAACTCACTACTTATTGATGTCATTTATAACCAGTTAAATTTGAACATACATATATCAACAACATATCATCAATAAATCATCACCACAAGGAACACAAATAACACATGATGTATGTACAATTTTCTTTTTATTACAAACTACAATCCTTGGGTTTATCAACAACAACTGAATAGAGTACAACTCTATAAGAGCACCAACTCTATAATGCAAGACTCATCTTACACCCTTAGTACCAACTGCGATGAGACAACAATCCTCAATAGATATCAATCTGTCAACATGTACGCGACCTATCGGTAGTGCAACACGTCTATGTACGCGCCCTACCAGTAGTAAAGCTCACGTATGTACGCGACCAATTTGTACTACAACCTGCGTATCACTTCTGAGTTACTTAGGGTTTTCTCTTTAAGATGAACTCATATCCTCTGCAACCTTCAATCACATTCTCTTCTATATATCACTGTCCAATCTGAACCATAACCAGTCACAACACATCCAAGCTCTCCAACTTCTTTCTCATGCTTCTCAACAATACAATATCAATGCTACTCAATCATGTATAATAAACCAATATACTATAGCAATCATATCAGAATTGAATCATAAGAGTGTTACTCACTCCATCAACCAACACAAACCAAATCATAACAACCATACCAAGAATGCCTTAAGAATTCACCACACAACAAGCAAGAGTATCCATCAAGATAATAGTGTAACCATACTAGAATTTATATGGAAGATCTGATCCCATAGAATGCATATCTGGAACCTGCTTCAGTCTTCAAGAGCCTGGCACCAACTCAGACACAATATTCATGACTTCATCCACTGTATGCACTCTGTCCTCATTCATCCCGCGTATGTACACGCCCTGGGTCACTACAACATGCGTATACCTCAGAAACTAGAGTTTCTGAACTTCCGACACTTTTGTTGTCATGATCTCAGACTTACCGAAACCTTGATTCGTCCATGAGATCCTCCAGATCTCCTCTCTCTTAGAATAGATCTTCAATACTTTCTCAAGAGATACATCTTCACAAGAGACCCTTGCCTCTTATTTATCCTCTCCAAGTAGCTTCCTTAGAAACATCTTCTAGGTCACTTAACCCATTTTACTCATTTTTAGGGTTAACCACTTTCCATAGTTAGAAATTTCTTCATTTCTTTATCATTTAAATATTCCTCCTTGACTTTGTCACCTCACTTTATTATTTAAATAATCCTCGACTTTGTCACTTTTATTTACCATTTAAATAATAATTTCTTCTTTTCAAGCACTTTGACTTCTTTGACCTCTTGGGGCTTCAAGCCAACATATGAGGGTCCTTCAACTTCGTAGGGCCATAAATCTCAAACTATGAGGAGTTATGTGATATTTCACATACCACCGGAAATGACATGACAAGCACTATCCATATAGGATAGTTTCACTAACAAATTCACTGATCATCATCTCATTATTCCACATATATGCATGGGTTCTCTTAACCATACTTCAAGAATAACTCAACCACAAACCATCTTCCCATGAGGTCTTTCACCATAAGGGGACCACTGTGGAGTTCATCCATTTGTACTCCTTATCAACCATGATAAGACAATAATGAATCATCTTTACATCAATTCAACAATGCATCATATACCCATGAAACCACATCGATCCATATTCATCTATGCATCATGTATCAATGACAACTCATTGATCCATCTTCATTTAGGACAATACATATTACATTTGACATCAATCATCAATCAATCAATCCTTTGGAATCAATCAATCAAGTGACATCAATCCTTTGACATAAATTAATTAAACCTTTGGCATCAATGACAACATGATCCAACAATCTCCCCCTTTGGCATTGATGGCAATACCAACATTGATGTCAACACCAATCATTGATGTAAACTTATTGATGTCAACATGTAGACAAGGCATTTCTCTACATCAATATTCATCAATCAAATCAATGTGACTATCTCTCCCCCTTTGACATCAATGGAAAAGGGTCATTCTCCCCTTGGTGCTGCTCCCCCTGCCTGAATGCCCTTTGATCTTCCTCTGAACAATCTTTCCCCTTTTGAACAAGAGATATCACTTTGATGTAATTCTGAATATATATCACTCATGCTTCCCCTGTGACCAACGCTTCCCCTGGAACCATGCCTCTGTTCTCTTTCTCCAAGTATAGGGCTCTTTCCTCCTAGAATCATGGGAAGAAGAATGACTCCCCCTATGGGTATCTCTCCCCCTATCTTCTTTGCAATATGAACAATATTCTACCACTACAATATGCTTCTACTGCAAATTCCACCACTCAACTGGATCATAGAAAAATCTCTCTTTATATGACGATCCTTGGACCTGTCCATGCATCAAAACTCGTCTCATACCATGAAACAAAAGATATGTCAACAAGATAATTATGAATAAAACACCAACCAAGTAAAACATGTACCAAATTGTGTGCCCACCATGCACAACACCCATGTACATCAACCATGCACATCAACACCATACAATGTTCCATCATCAATGGAATGTATCAACCATATGCTAAAAACATGTGCCAATGGTGTACCAATCATATGCCTCTACCAACATGCCAATCATGTGCATCTACAAATATTCCAACCATGTGCATCTACCAATATGACAACCATGTGTCATATCACTTCATGATATGTTTCCACCATGAACCAAGTATCACAATCATGTATCTCATGTATCAAAGTATATGCTAATCAAGTAATGCCAATGATGTACTTTTAGCCATGTACTCATCACCCAAACATATACCATCTGTGAGTGTACCAAACATGTACATCAACATGTGTCACTACTTGTACCAAGCAAGTATGTCATCCATGCTTCAATACCATAACAAAATGAACCTCATGCATGTATGCCAAGTCCACCACAAAACATGTGCCAATCAGCTACTAGTAGGTGCCTCTACCAATGTATTAGAAGTGTACCAATCATGCATCAAATATAAATCAAGCTCATCAATGATGTACAACATGATCAAATCATTAACTCACCAACTACATTTCCCAATATGTAGTCCAATCATATTCCAAATGCATGCACCTAAATATCCAACAAAAATGTTTCCAATAATACATCATAAGACATATAAACAAAACTCAAATATGTACCAACCACGTACATCAAACACATCAACCTCAACCTCCATACACCACAACAAATGCTAAGCATCCAAATTTACTAGAAGTGTGCTTCAATAGATCAATGACATCTATAGCTAGCATCATCAACATATATCATATAACCAAGGTACCATAACTTCACTGTCATAACCAACATTGTTCTTCAATAGAAAATGCCTCAATCCATACTCATGGGTTAGTGCCATGCATCCAATATAACCTTTCATTTTATATTATCACTTTACATAATTCAATATGTAATCATGAACACCTGCAACAAACAATGTCAGAACCTGCAACAAACTATGTTAGACCCTGCAACACAGAGTTATACAATCACATCAAGCTACAACCCATGTTCATAACCCTTTTTCCTAGGCTTTACCACATATATGTGGCCTGCTGCACAACCAACTTACATATGTATGTGACCTATTCAAGGTCAGCCTGCGTATGTACGCGACTGTTACCACTGTCACCCGTGTATGCTTCAATGGATGACACACTTGAGATTCCCTCAAGGCTTCCATTCTTCTCTGGTTGTTCAGTCTTCTTCACCCACTTATGAAGGTGTCCCTGCTTCTCAGAACTTGAGCTCTGAGCTTCCATCTTTTCAAATATGTCTCCCTTCCTTACTTCATTCCTTCTTCTAGTCATGCTATATGAAGTCCTCATCATGGAATTTCTTCTTGTGTTCTAGCAATCCTTGGATTTGTTGTCAAATCCACTACAACTGTAGCATCTCATGTTGTGACATTCAACAACAACGTCTCCTACTTGATCACATATCTAACACCTTATGGTGTTATGAAATCTTCCATTATCTCTCCTTGCATAATATCTCCATTCCAAAACTTTGTGACCATATTCATTACATGAATAACATTGACCATGAAAACAACTTTCATACCTTTTCTTTGGTGTCCATCTTCTTTGAGGTGTAAGTTTGGATTCTTGATGTCTTCCTTTCTTTGTTCTTTTGAAACTTTCCTTCCCTTGTGTAGTTGGTTGACTTGCAACATTATCTCCATCCTTTTAGAGTGAGGGACTTACCTCATKCTTCTTTGAGGCGCTTGCTTCAACATGTGTAGCTCCTCTCTTGTATCCAAGACCTGATTTATCATTTGGTGATCTTTGACTTTCTAAGATCTCATTCAAGATTTGTGAGCTATTCAATAATTTGTTTGACTTCTCTACTTTCTTTCTAAGATCAACAACTCCAGCTTCTAACTTATGACATGACTCTTCCTTTTCATTTAGTTGATACTTCAATAGTTCCTCTACCCTTTTGGCTTCTTCAATTTGGGTCTTGAGATGGACAATAATCTCAATACTTTTGCTAATCTCATCATCTACGTTCTTATCTTCTTTTTCATTCTTTAGTCTTGTGATCTCTTCTTCCTTTTCTTCTAATTGAGTCTTATTACTCTCTTCTTGTTCTTTGAGCATTTTCTTTAACTTCAGGATGTGCCTTTGACTCTTCTTAAGAAAATTTTTAGTGTTATCCAAAAGATAGCTATAGTCTATATAATAATTGTCACTGTTGTATTCATATAGACCCCTTTCAACTTTCTCTTTAAGCTCCGATATTTTTTCTTCTACTTTTTCCATGGGATAACAATCAATTGATTCTATACATACTATTTCTAGATTTTCTTCTTCAGTTGTAGATAAATATTCAACATCATCACATTTTGAATTATTGAAATCAAGGGTTTGTGGAGATTCTTTACCTTCATTTGAAATGTCTTCAATATCTTCCTTTTTGTCAACATCATCATATGCAGAAATAATGAAATCAAGACCTTTTGGAGATTATTTACCTTCATTGTTCTTGATGGAGTTGTATTCAATATATTCCTTCTTTCTTTGGTATGTCTCCTCTAGCTTTAGCCATATATCATTGGTGGAAGTGTATTGTCCCATGCTCTCTTTGATAGAACTTGAGAGTCCACTAAGAATGGTCTTGAGAGACAATGCATCATTATTCTTTCCTTCTATTTGAGCTGCAAAATTTGACTTGTTCTTCAAGCAAACTGATCCACCAATAGTTGCCTTCCAAATACCCGCTCCCATCTATTTCAAATGCACTCTCATTCATATTGTCCAAGTATAATAGTTTTCCTCATCAAGGATTGGAACTTCATCATCCATTTGTGTGTCTATGGATCTCCTTCAATATTATTAAGACTTATAGTGAAGGCCCACTCTGATACCAATTGTNTTAAGACTTATAGTGAAGGCCCACTCTGATACCAATTGTTGGACACACTGACTACACTGAGAGGGGGGGGGGGGTGAACAATGTAGGGCTCTTTTTCCAAAAAATTCCCTCTTACACAAAACTCATTAGTTAGCAATCACCATTAACTCATTACTTATTTCTGTCATTTATAACCATTTAAATGTGAACATACATCAACAACATATATCACCAACATATCATCAATAAATCATCACTACAAGGAACACAAAGAACACAAGATGTATGCCCAATTTTATTTTTATTACGAACTACAATCCTTGGGTTTATCGACAACAACTGAATAGAGTACAACTCTACAAGAGAACTAGCTCTATAATGAAAGACTCAACTTACACCCTCAACACCAACTGAGATGAGGCAACAATCCTCAACAGATATCAATCTGTCAACAGGTACGTGACCTGTCAGCAGTGCAACATGCGTATGTACACGCCCTACCAGTAGTACAACTCGCGTATGTACACGGCCAGTCTGCACTACAACCTGCGTATCACTTCTGAGCTACTTAGGGTTTTCTCTTCAAGATGAACTCATATCCTCTACAACCTTCAATCACATTCTCCTCTGTCTTTCACTTTTCAATCTGAACCATAACCAGTCACAACACATCCAAGCTCTCCAACTTCTTGCTCATGCTTCTCAACCATACAATATGAATTCTACTCAATCATGTATACACAACCAATATACTATAGAAATCATATCAGCAAATCATAAGAGTGTTACTCACTCCTTCAACCAACTCAAACGAAATCATAACAACCATACCAAGAATGCCTTAAGCATTCACCACACAACAAGTAAGAGTATCCATCAAGATAACAATGTAACCATACCANAAATCATATCAGCAAATCATAAGAGTGTTACTCACTCCTTCAACCAACTCAAACGAAATCATAACAACCATACCAAGAATGCCTTAAGCATTCACCACACAACAAGTAAGAGTATCCATCAAGATAACAATGTAACCATACCAGAATTTCTATGGTATATCTAAGCCCATAGAATACATACCTGGAACCTGCTTCAGTCTTCAAGAGCCTGGCACCAACTCACAGACAATATTCATGACTTCATCCACTATACGTGCTATGTCCTCATTCAACCCACGTATGTACGCGCCCTGGCTCACTACAGCCTGCGTATACCTCATAAACTAGGGTTTCTAAACTTTCAACACTTTTGCCATCATGATATCAGACTTACCGAAACTTTTATGTGTCCATGAGATCCTCCAGATCTCCTCTCTCTCAGAATTTATCTTCAATACTTTCTCAAGAGATATATCTTCACAAGAAACCTTTGCCTCTTATTTATACTCTACAAGTAGCTTCCTTAGAATCATCTTCTGGGTCACTTAACCCATTTCTAGGCCACTTAACTTGTTTTCGTCATTTTTAGGGTTAACCACTTTCCATAATTAGAAAGTTATCCATTTATTTATCATTTAAATATTCCCCCTTGACTTTGTCACCTCACTTTATTATTTAAATAATCCTCCTTGACTTTGTCACTTTTCTTTACCATTTAAATAATAATTTCTTCTTTTCAAGTACTTTAACTTCTTTGACCTCTTGGGGCTTCAATCCAACATATGAGGGTCCTTCATCTTCGTAGGGCCATAAATCTCAAACTATGAGGAGTTATGTGACATTACACATACCAACAAAAATAACATGACAAGCACTATCCATCTAGGATAGTTTCACTAACAAATTCACTGATCATGATCTCATTATTCCACATATATCCATGGGTTCTCTTAACCATACTTCAAGGATAAATCAACCGCAAAGCATCTTCCCATGAGGGATTTCACCATAATTGGACCACTTTGGAGTTCATCCATTTGTACTCCTTATCAACCATGATAGGACAATAATGAATCATCTTTACATCAATTCAACAATTTATCATATACCAATGAAACCACATCGATTCATCTTCATCTATGCATCATGTATCAATGGAAACTCATTGATCCATGTTCTTCTAGGAAAATACATATTACATTTGACATCAATCATCAATCAATCAATGCTTTGGAATCAATTGATCAATTGACATCAATTAATTAAATCTTTGGCATCAATGACAACATGATCCAACAAGGGGAAGATGAAGAAGATCAGATAGAAGTAGAAGATAAAGAAGAACAAGTACCTCCAAAGACACCTAGAAAAAAAATACGGAAGAATCATCCCTCAGATCATATTGTTGAGAACAAATATGTAGGAGTTGAGACTAGAAGAAGAATTTATTCACCAGAACAACTGCACCTAGCACTCTTATATTCGATTGAACCGACTAGTTTTGAAGAAGCCAACAAGGATGAATTTTAGATAAAGGCCATGGATGAAGATTTGGATCAGATATAGAAGAATGAAACTTGGGAATTGGTTCCAATACCAAGGTACAAGAATGTGATTGAAACAAACTTGGTCTTCTGAAATAAGTCAAATGAAGATGGATAGATTACTAGGAACAAATATAGATTGGTATGTAAAGGATACACACAAGTTGAAGGTATCGAATTTGAAGATATGTTTTCTCTAGTTTCCATAATGTAAACAATCAAATTGATCCTAGCTTATGCATGCTCAAATAATATTAAAGTGTATCGTATGGACGTGAAATCAACCTTTTTGAATGGGGAACTAGAAGAAGAAGTCTACATTGAGCAACTAGAAGGTTTTCATTTGTCAGAGAATGAAGATTATGTTTGTAGGTTGAAGAAGGCCTTGTATGGTCTAAAATAGGCCCCAGAGCATGGTATTCTAGACTGGATAGATATGTACAACAACAAGGATTCAAAAAAGGAAATGCAGAAAAAAACCTCTACATAAAGGTAACTCAAGATAGTATTTTATTAATTGAAGTTTATGTTGATGATATTATTTTTGGAAGTGATGATGACAGGTTGAGTGAAAAATTTGCAAAGGATATGTAGAATGAATTTGAAATTTCATTACTTAAAGAACTATCCTTCTTTCTGGGTCTTCAGATATGTCAAAGAAACCAAGACATTTTTATTTCTCAAACCAAATATATCAGAGAAATGCTAAAGAGGTTCAGAATGGAAGATTGCAAACCAGTTGTAAGTTAATAAAATATGATGATTCAAATTCTACATATCAGAGGTAGTACAAGTCAATGATTGGAAACTTACTTTATGTGACAACATCTAGACTAGATGTAATGCGGGAAGTTGAACAAGTGGCACGATTTCAAGAAACACCAAAGGAGTCACATGTTCTAGCAGTAAAGATGATATTAATATATCTCAAGGGTACATAAGAGTTTGGATTATGGTATCCAAAAAGAAAGGATTTATCACTTATTTCCTACATAGATACAGATCGGGAAGGTTGCATTGATGAGAAAAGAAGTACAACTGGAGCATTGTTCTACTAGGGTGAGTATTTGGTATCTTGGATAAGTAAGAAAAAATCATCAATATCATTGTCTACAACCGAAACAAAGTATATTACAGTAGCAACAAGTTGTACAGAGGTTCTATGGATGAAACAAAATCTAATAGATACACAGGTTGAGTATGATGAGCCCATTCCAATATATTGTGATAATACAAGCACCATCAGTATCTGAAAGAATCCAGTGATGCACTCCAAGATGAAGCACATTCAAATAAAGTATCAATTTCTACGGGAATAGGTTGCAGAGAGGAAAATCAGAGTTGAATATGTGGGAATAAAAGAACATGTTGCAGATTTCTTTACAAAACTGCTTCCAAGGGAAGCTTTTGAGTATCTTCGACAGAGACTTGGAGTAATTTCTACACCAAAATCAATGATTTCCAATGCTTATCTTATATGTCTTAGATTTACACGAGGAAGCACCATAAAGAGAAAAAATTATTTTGGGGAAGCAGTTTTAGGAAGACTTCAGTCATGGAGAGTAGCCCCAAGGATAGTTCAGATAGGGGCAGCAACCCCGATGATACGTTACCTTTTCCATTGATGTCAAAGGGGAATATATTCATCAGATGCATGGATAGAGATTTAGATTCTTTGAGAAAGAGCACATAGGCATGTTTCCAGGGGGAGCGATGGTCATAGGGGGAGCATGAACGATATGACTTCAGTGTTTCATTAAAGTGTTCCCATCAATGTAAAAGGGGGATATTGTTGATTAATTGGGTTGGTTTTCATTGATGTCAACCCTTGAAGCAAGTCCGATAGAAAATTTTGGTATCCCCAACAATATGGTTAAGGGAACTTAGTTTGTTTAATGTATAATGGTATGGATATTAGTAAATTTGCATGAAATACTATTCTAGATGTATAGTAAATGTCATTCCGTTTCTAGTGATATGTGGAATGTCACATAACTCCTCATGATTAGAGAGTTATGGCCTTGTGAAGTTGGAGAACCCTCACGAGTTATCTAGAAAGTCAAAGAAGTCAAATTATTCTAGAAGATTTTAGAATAAGTTGACTAGGCAAGTGGGTGAAACTAGGAGTTAATCATGGGTTAAGTTTTTGCAATAAGAAAAAATTAAAAATTAATTAGTTACAACTATAAGTGGAGAGTTTACTATTTGTGGATAAAGTGGTTATAAGTGGATAAGTGGTTAGAAGTGGGTTATCCTTAAAAGAAGGAAGTTGGGTTAAGTTGGTTAGAAGGTAACCCCTTGAGGAAGCAACATGGAAGTATAAATAAAAGAGAACGGATCTCCTATTAGCACCTATTGAGCACATTGAATATCTATTATTTTGTAAGTTTTATTGTAAGAACACAAGTCTGAGGTAGCACGAAGGGTTGACAACGAAAGTTCCAGAATTGCGGAAAAACTGAAAAACCCCTAGTTTTTGAGGTGTACATGGGATACAATGAAGAAGAGCGCGTACATACATGGGATGGAAGTATAACATGGCATGTACCATTGGGAAAATCCATGAAAACATGAGGAGATGAAGATGCCATTTCTCTAGAGTCTGAAAGCAAGCTCCTAGGAAGGTCTACAATGATCAGGTACAACAAATCTATCTACAAGTTCAAAAGGTATGTCTTATTTCTATGTGTATTTGGATATTGTTTTCTACATGAGATATGGTTATGGGTGTTTGAGGATTTTCCCCAGATAGTTTATTGGATGCATGGCACTTACTGTATAATCCATAGCTATAAAAATACAATGCTGGTATATTTGATATTTATCATTGGTACATCTTGTTAGTGTTGAGGCACATCATGTGTTTCTTGGCATATGGTTGAGAGTCTTTTTGGTACATGGTTGAGATATTGTAGTTGTGAAGTGCTTGTGAAGTTGTTGGTGTAGTGTGAGGCTGTATATCAATGAGGGTTTGATGTCTAGTCCATGTGAGGGTTATTACACTTGTTCATGATTATACACACATGTATGGTGCATGACTAGAGAGATATAGATGCACTTGGTTAGAAGATATGTAAGATGATGTATGCACAGGGCAGAACTACAGATGAGACATAGTGACAGGTTGTAGGTTGTTGTGAGAGAGATAGAAAAGTGTTTGAAGTTTTAGAAAAGGTAAAAACCCTATCTTTCTGAAGGTGTACACAAGTTGCAGTATAGACATGTTGCGTACATATGCAGACTGCATTATAGACAAGGCACATACATATGCGAGATGAAACATATACAAGTTGCATACCTATTGAGTTTTGTTGGTACAGGCTGAGTATATGTATAGGTTGGTTACAGATCAATGACATGGGTTGGTTATAGGTTTTTGGTACACGTTGGTACAGGTTTACAATGGTATATTTCACAGTGACAATGTGGCAGTGGTTTCATCATTTGACACTTATACTTCAGGGTGATAGGACGGGGCAAGGATAGGTGGTTGTACCCACCTTCCAGTTGTAGCTGGAGAACATAGGGGGTTGTAGCCTCCTTCTAGTTATAGCTAGAGAACCGGGGAGTTGGATCTTCCCTCAGGTTGTAGCTTGAAAATACAGGGGATTAGGGCCTCCTTCTAGTTGCAGTTGGAGAAAAAAGGAAGTTGGTGCTTCCAATGAATGAATTCTTAAATACATATAAGAAAAATCATTTCGTGGTTTTCTCTCGCATTTGGTTTCCATGTAAAAATACTGGTGTACTATGTATGTGTATGATTGTTCATTGTTCATGGTTTATTTACTCTCCACTTGTTGAATTATAATGGTATATTGATATAAATAACACTTACATATTGTGGTTAAAAGGATTAAAAATCTTTATTACTTAGTCACCCCCCTTTCTCAGTAATCCAACAGATCTATTGTAACATACTATTCTAGTGGAATATCCACAAAAAATTACAGATAAGGACCATGGGAGAGCATCTCCATGTATTTCATGGGTGGTTTTCCAAGAAAAAGGAAGGGACATTACTATCTACATGTGGTAGTTGATAGGTTTAGCAAGATGTGCATTCTAATGCCTTGTATAAATACTGTCAAGGGATAAGACACAACAAACATGTTCTTTGAAAAGGTCTAGGTGCACTTTGGGATATCGAGGAGAATTAGCTTAGATAGAGAAAAAAACATTTCTTAGTGCCTTTTCTAGTACACTTTGGGATAATGTGGACACCAAGTTAAATATACATATAACTTTCCATCCACATATAGATGAGTAGGCAACAATATTGAATGAGACAATGGTTAACATTTTGAGGGTTTATAATCAAAAGAATCCAATGACTTAGGATGAAAATTTGATTTATATTTAGCACTTTTATAATAGACCGGTCCACACTTCTACTAGTAAGTCCCCCTTTAAAATTATTTTAAGTATTTTCCACCTTCTCCCTTAGATTTTGTATATGGAAAGAAAATAAGAGTGAGGAAATACAACATGAGAGAAGTATTGAAGGCTAAAAAATATCCAAGAGAAAGGAAAAACCTCCAAGTGATGTTAAATGGTACTCTAGGGAGAAGGTAGAGTAAAACCTTCCTCACCTTCTTTAGTAACATATTTTTTATACCAAAAGCCTCCCTAAATGGGGAGGTGTGATTTGAACTAGATCATTATACAATTTTTCATATATTTTGGTACTTTTTGTATGGGAAAAATGGAGTTATTGGTTTGTAGGGCCCATTTTAGGAGTAGGTCCTACTTTAATAATTTGGGGTCTAGAAACTTTGGGACCCCATTGAAGCCTTAAATGGACATTTTGGGGCCATAAATTTGTGAACAAAATTATTAACCTCTTGTTAATTTTATACACTTGGATATGTTTCCAATAGTGCGAATATCATCTCAATTGAAGTTCATATGAAAAATTTATGTCTCTTGCAAGTTGACCTATCCTATTGAGAACCATGATACCAAGTGGATGTCACATCAACTCCCATTAATCACACATGTGGAGATATTCATGTGTGGAATTTCAATAATGTTTTATAGGTTCCAAAACTCAAACCCTAATCAGGAGTTGAGGCATGGGAAAACCCTAAAACTAAACCTAGAGGACTATCAGACCATGTTATGTACCAGGCTACTATGATAGGAAGAGGTTCCATTCTTATTGTATTATTTATTGTTCAATAATTGAGTAGAGCATATAGGAGTGAGATATTGAAGCTAAACAAAGGATTATAAGATCCTATAATATCCATACATGCCACAATGTCCATGCCAACTCCATAGTGAGTGGACTTTCTTTGTATTTGCATTTCATAATTGAGAAGAAAAGAGCAAGGCATGTGCCTCACATTCTAGCTAGGTTTTTCCTATATAGGGTTTTACCAAGGTACATTGCGTGTTCATTGTGTGGATGTTATGTTATTTTCTTATCTTCTTTAATTTCAATTTTAGTTTATTTCATTCTTTTGTGCACCAAGATAGTATTATTAAATATAAAATCTAAAGTAAAATATTGCATAATGAGAGATTGTAGAATATTGTATGATTTGCTGGGATAAATTGTTTTATGTAATATCCATGGTAGTTTACAAATAATTGGGAGTAGTCATTGATAAGGATAAATTTCATGCCATTGAAAGAGCCAAAGAATTTTAATAAACTAATATCTTGAATATAAATCCTTGAGATTTCTAGTCGATAGAGAAATCTAGTCATTTGGGGTACCTCAAGGAGTCTTTTATTTGGTAGAGGCCAATGAGAAACCTAATGAAGGATGCCAATATATTTTTTTGGCATAACATTAGCATACATAACCAAATTGGTATGAAATTTGAAACGAAGGTTTGTGGCGTTAATATCTACATATATGTCCTTGAGAGAATTTTCATAGATCATCTCAAAATTGAATATAGTGGCAATATTTCCTTTCAAAGAATCAAGGGCATGGAACTTAACCAAAGTACCCAATAGGGAGGGCATGGAACTTAACCAAAGTACCCAATAGGGAAAGTAAGGTGTTGGATGCCCATTAATACCTTGAACCTAAGTTTGGAACCAAGTATAAAGGGTCATTAATAAAGTAGGATAAGTTGGTGAAATGGATCCAAAATCACTAATCTAGACCAAACACTATTCATTAGAACCCCAAAATGGAGGAGAAGTGGGCCAAGATGAAAACATTTAAAACATTTTCCTAGTCAATATTTACTTTTCTTTACATTCCAAATGAGTGTCTCCTAGTGAAATTTTCTATATACTCATAGTTTGTGAGAGAAAATCACACTAAAGGCTCAAAAAATGGGAAAAAGTCACCAAATGTAATTTTTAGAGGGGCATAGAAGATGATTGTGACAACATATGGTTGAGATGAATATTTTTGAGTATTCAACATCCAAAACACCATTAGTTCCCGAGACATAATTTCTTTTGGGTCTCGCTTAATCTTCCTCCACTTGTTCTAGAAGTTGGTCTCTAACCTTTTTTTGCATAAGGAAAATTGCATAAGCTACTAAATTTTGAAGAGTGCAATAGGTCGTGTTGAAGCCACTACAACCCCCCTTTACTTTTTCTTTAACAAGAAAAAGGAAAGGGACCCCCTACTAAAATTTGAACTCTAATTCCTGATCCTATATTGATGGATCCTAATGTTAATTCTTTGTCTACCTTGAGAGAGTTGGGGGTTTATCTTGATTGATTTTTGTCTTTGATGGAGGTTGATCATTCCTTTTGATCTTATGATTTCAAATGTCTTCATGATTCTTATTGACCTAATATGTTTTGTTGACATTTGTACAATTGAATTGACACCTTATATTTGGACCTTTTGCAAATTTTGAAGTGTTTGAGTATCATATATGGCTGCAGGGTTTGATGTTCTATTCACTGTTTTGGATGAGCTTGTTTTTTGATATTTTTTGAATGGCTAATTCAAAGCTTGCATTCTCTTTCTTCCATGTTGTACTTAATATATTCATCTTTATGCTATTTTATATGATCACACTCTTTGGTTTCAGACTCTTGGCTTCAGTCACACAATAAGTAATCCTTCTTTTGAGTTTGATACTTAGCACATGCAATTTTTAGGAAACATATCTACAACTGTCCATGATTATCTTTCAATAGACCCAACACTCATTTATGATGTTTTCTTGAAGGCAAGGAATATATTAATATGGTATATTGGAAAGTCTCCTTTTAATCACATGATTGATCTCATCTTCTCTATGGTTGCGTGATCAAGCTCTCATGATCGCTTTCTTCACATTATTTCTCCAGCCATGAGATGCATGTGGGGGGAATCCATTAATATTATTCCTCTTTCCTAGACCTATTTATATCAATATAGTTTTTGTAATTTGAATCCAACGATCAACATTATGGACTAATCCTTGTATTTCCCAAGCCTCATCCATATTTGTATTTTTATCACCATTGTGGTGATGAGGAAATAACTTTGATCATTGCCCAAAAATTCAATCCTTATCAGGATATCCTTTAGGAAGAAGAGATTTACCTTTTTTTTCATTTTCCTTGAGTTCATAAGATCCCAATGCTATCAGATCCACCTCTCCCGCAAGCCTATCCCTGAGCCTCTTCAGATTGATCTCTACTGGGTTCCTATTTTTTCCTTCTCTCTCACTCGAAAAACCCAGTCCCAAGTGTTAGCACTAGGAATCACCTTCAGATTGGATGGAAGGCAAGACCAGTACCCATCAGGTTTATAAGTGAATGTAAGGGTGTTAAAAGATCAAATGGAAAGAGACTCAAAATGATAATGTTCCAACTTAAATAACAGGGCTAGCATGCACCAACAATCAATGTCTTGGCTAACTTCAATCAGTAGTTTGGGAGTAAGTATGAATAGAGGGAAGACTTAAAATAAGAGAAGTGTAGGGGCTATTGTAAACAACAGGTCTGAAAAATCCTAAGGAGGAAAGATTCTTTACACAAGATCTTATTGAACTCAGAAACTAAGGAAGCTAAATAAACATCATGATAATATAATGATCAAACATCCACCATAACATCACCACAATCATTCATGTGAATTATTCAAAGCATGAACATTTAGCATCAGAAGTAAATTAAGCTAAAAGAGAAGTTGATTTCTATTAGCCAAAATGTCTTAAGTCCAGTAAATTGCTAGATCACAGTTACTTCATCAAAATATTACAGTCTAAGGGAGCCTTGCTCAACCATCCAAACCTACTAAAGCAATTGATATATCTATTAGCCAAAATGTCTTAAGTCCAGTAAATTGCTAGATCACAGTTACTTCATCAAAATATTACAGTCTAAGGGAGCCTTGCTCAACCATCCAAAACTACTAAAGCAATTGATATATCTATTTATAATAAAAGGGAGGAAACAATTGGAGGTACAAGCTGGCCTCCTTCCCTTGAAAATCTCTAAAAATTTATTTGATCTAACAACTTATCTAATCACCTATGCTATAAAACAGGAAAATGTTGGTGACTAATCCAACCATGCTTCAAACTGATTTGATTCTTTCTTGCTGTGCAACCTCCTATTTTTCCATGTGTCTTTTAGGAGCATGTAGTTGTCCTCACAATTCCAGCTGCTGCTTCTGCAATTTTCTCCATCATCATCCATCCAAAAAGTTGGTGGCCTGACCTTCCTATATCCCTGGTGTCTACTGGTAGCTTCTTTAGGCAGCAGCTTGAGTAGCGTATTTCATAGCTGGACAAGTAAAGGAGGTAGCACATTTAGGTAGCGCCATTGTACTACGTATGTGTGCAGACTTTGTTCTCTGTGAAATATTAGGTAGAACCATTATGTAGTGCCACTGTGTTGCGCTTGTATGCCAACTCTCTTCTCTGCCAAATATTAGGTAGCACCACTTATGCTGCGTCTATGTGCAGGTTTGGGTAGCAACGTAAAAAACGTAGTTCCTTCAATCTTGAACGTCCGTAGAGAAATTAATGGCCTTTCATGATATCAAACCCATTTTATTTAGGTGTCTTGGCAGTACAGAAGATAGTGCATTTTACCACTGATGGATTTAGCACTTATCAAAACCCAAAACTATGATAGTTAAATGCTTAGAAGCCTGTATAGATGGTAGAGGAAATATTTGAATATTAGTTAACCCTCCCAAAAAGGAACCATCCTAAAAAATGGGGCTTACCTTTTACCAGCTATTTTTTCATCTTGACACTTAACCTCACACTCTTTCTGGTAGAAAGAGGATATTCAATTGACACAAAATACTTCTTCTTCTTAGCGGTGACAGGATTTTTCAGTGAGGTTGTGCTCTCCTTAACTATTGGTTTTTCATTCTCAATGGAAGCTTCAACCAATACCTGTAAATTTCTTTGGGCTACCTCATCTTGAAAGTTCTTCATCTCTGCCTTTAGCTTCCTGTTCTGAGACTGAAAGCCTATGTTCTTCCTGTAAATATTCTTTAGCTATCTATGAAGGGGCTGGTCCCTTCTTGCTACAAACCTTTCCAAGTCAAGGGTGTGACTGTAGCCATCCATAAGCTTTGTCATCTTGGCTCTGTTAGACATGGCTTCCTTTTTCAATTGATCCACCTCTTTTCTTACATATTTAAGTTGCCTAATAAGTCTCTTGAAGGTTTGACTGTTAGGAGGACGAGTGTTATGCACAGTCTCAAGAGGTTTTTTCTCAGTCTCCTCTTCCACCTGCATGGGAAGTGTCTTGTCTACCTCATCAGGTTTCTTGGTGGCTTTGATTTTACCTTTCTTCCTCTGCACAGGGGTTTCTTATTTTCTTTCCATGGTCTTCTCAAAATCTTTCACAGAGGTTTCATCTTTTCTCTCCAAAGGTATTTTAGTACCTTTACCCTTCACATGTAAAATATCTCTGTATGATCTTCAATATTTTGTCAAACTGTTCAATCAATTTACTCCTTGGCATACTTTTAGACAAATCATTGGCTTGATATTTAGGTTTAAAAATATCTTTAGCATAGGATGAACACAAAGCCATGTCTTTGAAACACTTTTCACCTATAATGGGGATCCCTGTTGCAGCTGAGATAGAGGCTTCAGTTACCTTAAATTCCAAATCCCCAACCTTGGTTTTCATGCCATCAAAATGTAATGAAAATTGTCTTGCTACCTCTGGATGGCCTCTCTGCATGTTATGGAAGAAAGAGAGGCACCCTACTCTTTGAAAGACCTCTCTTTCCATGGGCTCTGTATCAAAAAGATGCATGTCCATCGGTTATGTCCTAACCACCTTGCCACCTTTGTGTGTCTTCCTCGATTGAGGAGTCTCCATGGATTAGAATGAGGGCTATTTGAAAGGCCTATGGGATATTAATAACAAATAAGGCTTTGAATCAAGCTTCAAATGTACAAGGCTGACCTTTTGAAACAGACTGGTGCTAGTGAGCCAAGCTTGATTGTGGGAATTACACCTTTGGACTTATATAGGTATTTGAGAGTGTGGGCAGTGAGGGGGTAATCCAAAATTGGCTCTTTGCGAATGAGTAAAAATTCTAGACTCTAAGATGAAAGGAAGCAAGGGAGGTAGAGAGGGATTAAGCAATGCCTCTGGGTAGCACAACACATATGCAGAGGATAGGCTATTTATAGGCTTGCGATTTCAATGGCTAAGGCAGGCAGCAATAATCAGACTTAGATACAGGAAATGAAGATATAGGTATGAAAAAGAGAGAAGACAAGGCTATCATGAAAAGATGAGTCCCTTATGACTATGAAAACTTGGCAAACCAAAACCCGAGTGGAAATTTCTTGTGAAAATTAATATGCAGAGGAGGCAACATGGGATACCTGTGGAGTAGAAATATGTTGGAATATTCAATGAAATCTCAGGATGATATTGCGAAAAATTCATCCCTTGAACCTACTTCAGTCTCAAATTTGGTTTCCTTGCTGTCACTTGATCAGAACTTGTGAATTTGCACAACGCATCACTGTTGATCCTTTCAAAATTATAAACCATTACCAGAGCTCGTAAATCCAAGATATGGAAGGAATCTTTAACTAACTCTGGGCAATGAAAACAAGGAACATGACATCAATCGTGGAAATCATCACTTGAGGTGGAAGTATGATGAACTGGATAGGTGCTACGGAATTGCCTGATGAGTAGGCAACGCTTCCAATTCAAAAAATGATTGGACAGGTAAGCAAGGAGAATGAGGCATGCCTATGAGATCATGAGTTATGAAAAAGGTGTGTCACATCAGTCTAATCATGGGAGGGATCGACCTAGGGACAAGTCATGAAGGGGACCAAAATAAGTCATGAGCTAAAATGGTTCTAGGACCAAAAATCAATTTGAGGATCAAACTAGAGCTAAGAATAAAAACTTTAATCATCTAAGGGGTCCTACCAAACATAAAATTTAAAGGGATGAGACTTTAAAATAAATTTAAAATCTAAGGCTTAAAAAGGATTGAAAACAAACTAAAAGACCCAAGGCAATTTAGTGTGATAACACCAAGGTCTATTGAGCTTCATGGATAAAGGTGTTCATTGTGTCATTTCCCACTTTCCACTTATTATCTACCACAATCAGTATCACAAATTGTGGTATGGCATAAAGACCTATTCCTGACCTAATCATGTTCTCTATATTTGTGATCCTAGCAAGTCTACCATATGAGATGTTCAGCTTGACTAGGTTGGCATGTATCCTATGTCTAATTTGTATAAATATCCTCTTACTATTAATCGCTATTTGTAACTTTGATTTGTCACACAACGTGTCATCTTTGTACCCTTGGTAACTGTTATGAATCCCACCCCCTAACCTCTCTTAAGTTGGTGAGGTGTCAAAATTTACCCTTCTTTTCTTTGATTATTTTCTGTAAAATATCTCATAGTTGGATTCCACTTGTCAAGATATTTCCAATGACTATAACCATGCTCAAATATGATATTTGAATCCAAAGTTATGGCCTCCTAAAGTTCCAAGGCCTTCATCCACCTTATCCACCTCATTGCCATGTGGCATTCACGTGGACCCCTGTAATTGGTGCCATATGATGTGGCACTAACATGGATGCTGACATGGAACTTGCCACCTAGCTTGTGAGGCCCACATTTAATATTGGATCCCTCTTCATCATCAGAATTCATCGATTCCAAAATGCTACAGGTAATTCCGACCATATCGTTTCGGCGATGGCTAACCTTTCTGATCAGGTCATTCTCGACCTGATCAAACTCCTTCTGATGATGATCATTCCAATCAACCTCTTCTCGACTTGATCAAAATCCTTCCGAAAATGATCCGTTCCGATCATCCCTTTCTGATGACCCCTTTCCAATCAACCCTTTCTAACCCGACCAACTCATTCCCAACCCAACCAACTCATTCATGACCCAACCAACTCTTCCTGACCACATTCAGGCAACAATTTTTAAATGACCATATATTGGGATACAATTGTTGGAATTGAACCCATGATACCTTGTTGGAAAGGTATCAAGTAAAGAAATGAAATGGAAGATGTATTCATGTCATAAAAGTGACATAAAATCCAAAAAATCATAGAGAACATGAGGCCATGAATTTTGGGGGAAAATGGACTATGCAGAGTTCAAACAACTATATCTGGGGCTACATGCAATGAAATCAGACCTAGGATAACTCACCAGAAAGATGGAAGAGAGTATAACATGACAGCACAACAAGAATTGAAAGATTGAAGGTAGAATTTCTTAGAAAGTGTAGAATACATAAGAGACCCGAATTTGATTGAAGAATCAGATATGCTATGTTCCAATAGTCATATCTCAATATACAATATTTGGAATTGGGCCTAGAATAGCTCGATATAAAGACAAGACAAAGGAGGAGAAGATCAGATGAAATTAGTCAGTAGGATAATGCCAAAAATGCCTAGAATAACTTAAGGAAGAAAAAGACGACACCAATGGGAAGAGTTAATAATATTTTTTAGTTTTTTTAATGAATATCATTTGCAAACTGCCTTAGGGGGGAAATAAACACCCAAGAGACTCTTCAGATCCTGTTTGTAAGTACCACATATTCATTTTTGAAAAATTTAAAAGAAATTTTAAATGACAAATGACAAAATTAAAGGGGAAAACAAAGTGAACAATCACTTGAGTTGAAGAGTCACTCTTGTCTTATAAAAGAAGACCCATTGGATGTAATAAGGGAATTTTACCCATTATGTATATTGTGAATACTTTTATTTCAAGATATATGAAGAGTAGAAGGAATTTTTGAAGTCATAACTATTTGCAAATACTTGTGGGACTATTCTACACTACTTGTGTTTATTGTTTTAGTTTTATGGGTGCTAATCATATGAACTATTTCTATGCTTAGTATTTAGGATTCTCATGTCATTGTGATTTATAATGAGTGAAGGGATGATGTTAGAAGTCTCTTCTTCAACTATTTAAGATGACATATGCAATATTATTGTTAAAACATACTAGTCTTAGCTTTCATAAACTATTTATGCTGCCAAAGTATCATTTTAAGATGTGTTATCTATTAGTTTTTCTCTTGCACGATAGGTTAAAAGTAGTTAAGTTAGATTAGTTTGGTTTCAATTTAGATTAAATTTAGAATTAATTAGAACTCTTTGGGGGGCAGTTCAATGTCTTTCCCCTTTTTAGTCTTTTGATTCTTAGTGGCAAAAAGGCCCACATACTTGTTGAAAATGCTACACCAAACAAGAGTAGGTCTAATTGGGACCTGCCATGTTCTACCTTACCTGATTGACATGACATTTGGACCCATCAACATGAATGGCACTAGAAGGAGGGCTAGATGACAAGATGAGTCCGTGGATTCATTTTTATTAAATTTTTAAATTTACTAATGGATCCACCCCATATCTCTTTATGGAAATGTTTTTTCTGGTACTATACCTTCCAAACCTCCTAGAAATATTTTACATTTATTTTCACAACTTGAATTTGATGGAGAAGGTGAGACACATGCATATGAACATGCTTTTAAATTTTGGAAGTTTTGTAGTTCTCTTAATATTACTAATGTAAGTGTCATTTGCAATTTTTTCACTCTCACTTTTGTAGGTTGGGTCAAGAGCTGGTCTGAGACTTTGTTGACCGCCTCTATTCACACATGGGAACAATTTATGCGTGAATTTTTACATGCTTTTGAGAATTATGATTATGATAACTTATGTGTAGAGATATAAGATCTTAGAAATCACGAAGATGAATCTGTTGAATATTTTGTTATCATATTTACTCATCTTTTCTATAGATTTCCTTTGGATGATAGAACCTCCACCAATAATTTGATTTCCTGTTTAATTTCTCTTACTCATGAACATATTGTTGATTAAGGTTGTCATTGATGTCAACCCTTGAAGAAAGACCCGTAGCACAAAGGTTTGGGTAATGGAACCAATAGTGTTTGATGTAAATATGACTCATTAATTTTTTTTTCATGGTTGATAAGAAGTAAATATGGATGAACTCCAAAGTGGTCCCCTTATGGTGAAAGCCCTCACGGGAAGACGCTTTGTGGAGTAAGAGAACCCATGCTTAATTGTGG
>SNQJ01S0021525.1:68283-85118 GCA_010110895.2 Picea sitchensis
TTTTGAACAATTATAGATTCATCAACTTCTTCTCCCAAACTTTTGATTGCATTCACTATTTCATCAACTCGTAAGAAACAATTAGCTGCAATATTATCATCTTCCTTTATATTTAGTTGTTCAAATTGACCTATGTAAGTTTGAATCTTTGTTGCCTTGACTTTTGCATCTCCTTCATAATCATTTTGAATTTTGTCCCAAATCTCCTTTGCAGAGATGCAATGCATAACTTTGACATACACTGAATCACCAAGACCATTCAGAAGTGCATTTTTGTCTTTTGAATTATTTAGACTAAGTTTCCTTCTGTTGTCATTTGTTGGTAGAAATACTGGTTCTTTATATCCATATACAATTGATTATCAAACCTCAAATCCCTATGCTTGTACACATGTTTTCATCCTTCTGCTCCATAATGAATAGTTTTTTCCATCAAACTGTGGTATTCCATTTTTATACATGTTGTTTCTCTCCATGATCTACCTTTCAGTGGTTAAACTGATTTCTGAATGAACCTGTTGTTAGTCTCTCAAATTGCACTTGACTACTAAAGGGAAAGTTATGGCATCATCAAGTTATTGCAATGGTTTTTTTGTGAATAAATATTGGTTTGGTTTGAAGGAAAGTGAATCAGGTAAACTAAAAGAGAAACAATGAGGGAAACAAACAAGACACCATTGGGCATGGAGTCAAGTAAACACCATGTTGATCGAAGGAAATCAAATTGCATATTAGATAAAACATTTATATGATAATGGATAGAAGAATAGGGAATATAAAAAAAAAGTAGAATGCCCATCAAACAAAGATTCTCTCTACAAAATGGATTGGAAGGGTACTTGAAATAATAGGAAATCACAAATAATAGGAAATCACACTAAAATATTTACCACTGTTATCCATGGGAATCTATTGATTCTTAATGTCTACAAGTCATTCAAGCAAGATGAAACTGCAAAGTGTAAAACAACGAAAATTACAATCTGATAAAACAATTGTCATGAATCCTCAATGTAAGAAGCAATTACAAAATAAATTTTCCTCTAGCTTCAAATCACTCACATAGGTTTTCTACCTCCTAAAATGCCTCTCTCAGGTCTTTCTGTACCCTCTTGAGCCTCCATTTTACAATTATAATGATGAAAATAAATAACAAAATAACCTAGGAGTGGTTACTAACAATCTGGAACAATTATCTTAAAATAAACACAAATATCTGATTTTTTGCAGAAAACTAGGAATTGTTGGAACACTCGAGCAATGACCTTCAAATATGGAGTTGGTTGAATGTTGGTCCCTTGCTACCAGGTGCCTTTCTCTCCAACAAAAAATTTAGATGCATGTTTGGGACTAATGAACTAATTTCCAGAAGATAGAATTAGAGTGAACTCGTGGATGCTCTGCCACCGATTATCTTTAACCAATCACCCTCAAAATCTCCAATGATAGACCCTGATAACAATGCTTTCAAGTATGAGACTGATTTTTTCCCGATTTAGAGATATTGAGAAATATATATATCCCCCTTCTATTGGACACTCTACCTAATATATGGAGAGGATATTTGATTCTAGTTTCGAGCCTTTGAATCAGAAACTATCTGATTTTATGCCTCAAATTATGGAGATGAATCTGTCATATCCTTTGTCTACTAGTAATCTGGAACTTATTGAATACCCTTAATGTACATTCATAACCTTCTCCTCGACCTTATAAAGAATCCATATGGTGTCTTCTATATATTGTGCATAAATCCTTCGACTAAGGACTAATGATACTTTGGGTTCATAAACAGTTTTGAAACGAGTCATGTCCCAAGCATTGGATAACATCATGAACAAAACTATTTATCCATCATATGATACCTTTAAAATTCACTTGTTCTGGCATGATTTGATATCATGTCCAAGTGATTCTTCAATGTCCTTAGGATAACAAGAGAAGCTTTATTCTCAATGGGAAATGTTGACGACAAGGGACCCTCGTGATAAAAAATATTCACCATCACTAGAAGGAAATCATTGTCAACATCCTTATGAGGATCACCACATTCTTCTTCAACCTTGTAATTTTCAGATCCACATCAGTGCAATTGTTAATCGAACCACTCTTCAAAAAGCTTAACACACTGGTCACTCAACTGAAAGGTCGCAAAACGCCACTTTCCTTGTTCACCTCCAACTTCACCAAAGCAATAACCCATTTCTTCAATTCACTCTCAGCATGGAACCCCACAACTTGTTGAATCTCGTCATTCAAGAGAGTATAATATTTTTTCCCTGAGTGATAGTCTGAGTGAAATGAACTCTCTTAATCCCCAGCTCAATGGTAATTTCCTCCACCTACTTCTCCTCCTTTTGATATTTGAATAGGAACAAGCTATCCTCGGTACCCTATTGGGATGAAATTGTTGGGAGCCAAGTTGAACGTCCTCCATGTTTCTTATTAACACTCAGCATAATACCAATTTCCATAAGCCATTTTCATCAACATCTGAATAACCAGCACTGACATGTGAACAATCTTCTGGAGAAAGATAGACACCAATACCATAAGCTACCCCATTGTTGGATGTACTAGTTTGACCAAAACCATGTGCTATGATACCAGCTACATCCTTCCGAGAGGTACCGTGCTAGGCATATCTGACATTAGCTTTGCCACATAATTTTAGTAATCTCAACCTGATTTTGAAATTCCTGCAAATGATCTTGTACAGAAGAACTTGATGGAACACATCAATAAATACCAACAATGTTGTTAAATGTTATAAGTGTACTAAAACCTATCAGAAACCTGTTTCTCACAGCTACATACTCATGATCACCATTCTCTAATTTAATTAGTTTGTGGAGATTTGCTCAAACTTTTATTGACATTTGAAACTTTAATTTTGAATGTTGGACGTTGGACGTTGATTCTCTGGCACTCTCCATTCACACTTGAATGTAATTGATAACTTAGGGTGATCAACGAATATTTGGGAATCTTTTACAATGTATTTTGGTGATCAAAGGATCTAACATGAGCTTAACTTTGACATTTGGCGCACATTATTATAACCATATGTAGAAAAATTGACAACAGAACCTCTTATCTGCATTGGAGATGGTGCCTTAATGTTAGCAGTTTCTCTGCTCCAACTTCCTTTGGAGGCGACGTCACTGCTGCCAGGAATTTGCTGGTATGAGATCTCGGTGCTTTGGGGTCTCAACATTCCTCAATACCTAGATCTAATATTCTCATGTTGTCCAGATCGTTGCCACTTTGACGTTTTTGATTTTATTTTGTATTGGGAAATATCCCACATGCAATGTAGCATCCTAGAAAGAAGCATTTAAATTTCAAATTATTTATATTGTAAGCTGAAGCGTTATGCATAGTCTTTGGTCTCTTTTGGGCTCTAATCTTCACCTTGTGCGAGTGTTGTCATTGCTTTGTATCAATCGTTAGGTTGACCTTGTGCGAGTGTTGTCATTGCTTTGTATCAATCGTTAGGTTGGACATTTAATATATTTTCCTATTAATGTTCCTCCTCCCACCTTGTACGAGTCTATTGTGGTGTGAGTGTTGTCATTGCTTTGTATTGATTGTTAGGATGTTGTCATTGCTTTGTATCAATCGTTAGGACATTTAATATATTTTCCTATTAATGCCCCTCCTCCCACCTTGTGCGAGTGTTGTCATTGCTTTATATCGATTGTTAGGTTGGATATTAAGTTACTATTGTGGTGAATTTGGTTGTGACTTGATTAGAATAAAGATTGGTTCAATATTCATAAATATTCATAACTTAGACCATAAAGGTTAAGTGACATGGGCTTATAAAGGTATATTGTGGTGCGAGTGTTGTCATTGCTTTGTATTGATTGTTAGGATGTTGTCATTGCTTTGTGTCAATCGTTAGGCCATTTAATATATTTTCCTATTAATGTTCCCCCTCCCACCTTGTGCGAGTCTGCGAGTGTTGTCATTGCTTTGTATCGATCGTTAGGGCATTTAATATATTTTCCTATTAATGCCCCCCCTCCCACCTTGTGCGAGTGTTGTCATTGCTTTATATCAATTGTTAGGTTGGATATTAAGTTACTATTGTGGTGAATTTGGTTGTGACTTGATTAGAATAAAGATTGGTTCAATATTCATAAATATTCATAACTTAGACCATAAAGGTTAAGTGACATGGGCTTATAAAGGTATATGGATAAAAAGGAACATAATAATTTTTATAAATATTTTCCTATTAATGTTCCCCCTCCCACCTTGTGCGAGTCTGCGAGTGTTGTCATTGCTTTGTATCGATTGTTAGGACATTTAATATATTTTTCTATTAATGCCCCCCTCCCACCTTGTGCGAGTGTTGTCATTGCTTTATATTGATTGTTAAGTTCGATATTAAGTTACTATTATGGTGAATTTGGTTGTGACTTAATTAGAATAAAGATTGGTTCAATATTCATAAATATTCATAACTTAGACCATAAAGATTAAGTGACATGGGCTTATAAAGATATATGAATAAAAAGGAACATAATAATTTTTATAAATATAAAATTATTTAAATTGCCAAACAATCATATTATAAAATTATTTAAAGTGCCAAACATTCATAACCTTCAAAAAGGTTATGGTGACATGGGCTTATAAGGTTGGACCATAAAGGTTAGGTGACATGGGCTTATAAAGGTATATGGATAAAAAGGAACATAGTAATTTTTATAAATATAAAATTATTTAAATTGCCAAACATTCATATTATAAAATTATTTAAAGTGTCAAACATTCATAACCTTCATAAAGGTTATGGTGACATGGGCTTATAAAGGTATATGAATAAAAAGGAATATAATAATTTTTATAAATATAAAATTATTTAAATTACCAAATATTTATATTATAAAATTATTTAAAGTGCCAAACATTCATAACTTGATAACTTGACCATAAAGGTTATGGTGACATTGGACATTAAGTTAATATTGTGGTGAATTTGGTTGTGACTTGATTAGAATAAAGATTGGTCCAACATTCAAACATTCATAACTTGACCATAAAGGTTATGGTGGCATTGGACATTAAGTTAATATTGTGGTGAATTTGGTTGTGACTTGATTAGAATAAAGATTGGTCCAACATTCATAACTTAGACCATAAAGGTTATGGTGACATGGGCTTATAAAGGTATATGGATAAAAAGGAACATAATATTAAATATAAAATTATTTAAAGCGTCAAACATTCATAACTTGATAATAAAGGTTATGGTGACATGGGCTTCTAAAGGTATATGGATAAAAAGGAACATAATATTTTTTATATTAAAAGGGCATATAAATCAAATAATCTATATTTAACTTTTTTAATACAAAATTCAAAATCTAAATCCTTTAAAAAGATCTATTCCATATAGAATTTTGACTTGATCATGAGCATAACAGTCTTGATATAGGAGATGAAGACTTTGTTAAAATATGAGACTGGTTATTAGAAGATATTTTGTCTATAAATGCGGATGATTAAAGATAAATTGAGAAAATTCATTGCATGGTAGATGGGAGAAATTTAGTAAAGATGCAAAGGATAACAAGCTTAGTGAGATTGGTATAATTTTGGCAAAAATTCTAAAAATTTTGGTGAAGTAGTTATGATGTTTTTTTTGTGTGTGTGTGCTACAAGAATGATAGCATTCTTACAACAAGGTATTAAAACCTACTCTGCTAACAATTGTTGGATTACTGAGGGGTGGTGAATTAGTAATAGAGATTTTTAATCCTTTTAACTACAATATGTAAGTGTTATTTATCTTTAAGATCAATATACCATTATCATTCAGCAAATGCACAGTAAATAAACCATGAACAATGAAAAATCATACACATACACAATACACTAGTATTTTTATGTGGAAACCCAATGCAAGAGAAAACCATGGAATGTTTTTTCTTATATGTCTTTAAGAATTACATTCATTGGAAGCACCAACTTCCTTTGTTCTTCAACTACCACTGGAAGGAGGTTCTGACCCTCTATATTTTCAGGCTAGAACCTTAGGGAAGATCCAACTCCCTAATTCTCTTGCTACAACCAGAAGGAGGCTACAACCCCCTATGTTCTCCAGATACAACCGAAAGGTTGCTACAACCATTTATCCTTGCCCCGTCCTGCTACCCTAAAGTATAAGTGTCAAATAATGAAATTGTTGCCACACTGTCACTGTGAGATATACCATTGTAAATTTGTACCAACAACCTATAACCAACTTGTGCCATTGATGTGTAACCAACATGTACTTGTACTCATCCTCTACCAACAAAACCCAACAGGTACGCGACCTATATATGTTGCAGCTCGTGTACGTACTCTCCTTGTCTATACTGTAGCCTGTGTATGTACGTGGCCTGTCCATACTGCACCCTGCGTACACCTTCTAAAAGATAGGGTTTTCAACTTTTCTGAAACTTCAAATACTTTTCTACCTCTATCACATCAACCTGCAACCTGTAAATGTGTCTAATTTGTAGTTGTGCCCTATGCATACATCATCTTACATATCCCATAACCAAGTGCATCTATATCTCTCTAGTCATGTGCCATACATGTGTGTATGATCATGAACAAGTGTAATAACCCTCACATGGACTAGACATCAAACCCTCACCGATATACAACCTCACACTACACCAACAACTTCACAACTACAAGCTTTCAACCATGTACCACAAAACCCTCAACCATATGCCAAGAAATACAAGATGTTCATCAACACTAACAAGATGTACCAATGATAAATATCAAATATACCAGCATTGTATTTCTGTAGATGTGGCTTATACAGTAAGTTCCATACAGCCAACAAACTCTCTAGGGAAAATCCTCAAAGCCCCATAACCATATCTCATGTAAGCAATAATATCCAACTACACATAAAAATAAGACAGAACTTTTGAACATGTAGATAGATCTGTTGTACCTAATCACTATAGACCTTCTTGGGATCTTGCTTTCAGACTCTAGAGACTGGGCATCTTCATCTCCTCAATTTTTCATGGCTTTTACCAATGGTACACGGCGTGTTATACTGCTACCAGCACTGTTAGAATGTTTCCTTTCAATATGTGCATTTCGATTCGTCCAATGAATCTTGACTCCATCACCCATGTAAAAATTTTGACAAAATACCCTGCCATCCGTGGCGCTTTAACATTGGCAAGTAAATATTCATCATTGCTTTCCTCGGTGAGATCCATTTTCTCCACTGCTTTAATTCTTCTCGATGGAGGATGTCATAGGATATCTATGACAATCATGACGAGGACACCAATAAAAATTGATTGTAAACTCTTTTCAATGAAGGAGGTCATAGAATATCTCTGGCCTTTTATAGCGTTTGAGGAACAAAGCCTCCATTGCAAATGCCAGATGTAGAAATGTTGCTTCAGACCAAGGGCGTCCAATAAATTGAAGGCCAATTGGCATCCACGACTTATCATATCCAACCGAAACAGTGATAGCAGGCAGTCCAAGGAAATTCCCCGCTATTTGGTATCTTACAAGTGCAGCACCATTAATATAATCAAGCTCCCCGTATTTCAGGGCATCTTCTTGAATAACGTCATTTAAAGAATGTTCGGGAAGGAAAATTACAGCCTGATTAACCCATTCAGGTGGAGAAGAAATGATATCAATGGATATTGCTTCTCGTTCTTCAATCTCTTCATCAGGATACTTTAGAAAATACATAGGAGGCTCCATATAATGTCCATATGTAAATA
This sequence comes from Picea sitchensis, assembly GCA_010110895.2. Taxonomy (NCBI): domain Eukaryota; kingdom Viridiplantae; phylum Streptophyta; class Pinopsida; order Pinales; family Pinaceae; genus Picea; species Picea sitchensis. Next base: position 76,056 of record SNQJ01S0021525.1, read on the forward strand.
ACTCATGATGGTCGACAAAAGCTCTGACTATTCGGCACAAAGAAAACTTTGAATGCCTTGAATGGAGACAACACTACAGGACCCCCTGGAGATACAAACCGAAACTCATACTTTACAGCTCATCGTAAATCCCTTCAATCTCTGCATACGATGCTTTGATTTTGACAATTGTCGGTGGATAATTCAAACCCTGCAAGTCCCTTTGTGGCTTCAAATACTTTCAACATGTCAATCCTTCCAAATGTTGCATTTACCATTGAACAACTGTGCCATCTTTGACACCTATATCATTGATTTGGCAGTTTGATGGCTTAGCACATAGTGTGCCATATGAATAGGTTTTATTTTTATTTATTTCTCAATTGCTAGAAATCCCATATACATGAGATTTGAAAGGTTTTTAAAACCTTTATATGCGTTGATGCATACATACCTACTTCGATGACAGAATAAAGGATAGACCTCACTGTTTGGTTGACTCATGGGATTTGTCCTATGCGCTAGATTTGGGATATGGCTTGGAGTTACCATATATAGTTGATATATGGTATTAGTATAGGATTAAAATAAGACACTACACACACCCTTCTTTTATTTGGCAAATGTTTATAATTACACATCTAAAAAGATAGAAACGAGGGTGTCTAAGCAATACTAATTAAGTTTTGGAATGCAGGTTAATGACGTGTTACCAGGATCTGGAGTAATCATAATTAAAAGGAATTTAATGGGGATTTTGAGATAAAACACTGGCCAGAAAATTTTAGAAAAGAGAGTGTTAAATAAAAGTTGAGAAAACACTCCAAAAATACCAATGCATTTTTTATCGCTAACATCTGGCTCCAACTGGGATGGAGACCTCCCTGCGAGGTTTCCAAGAACCTAGTAGTTCCAGTCGCCTTTACCATTGGGCATGGAGTCATCTGGCCTTTACCATTGGGCATAGAGTCATCTGGCCTTTACAACTGATCTTTAGCAAACCTGTAGCCTTGAAAGTCTTCATAGTCTTCGACAGTTGTAGTGATCTTCAGATGTTGATAGATGAGGTCGAAAATGCCACCCTGAAAAACCAGTCATCTTTTGCCAAAAATAGATAAGAAGTTTTATCTTCCTCACGCTATTGACACCTCCCAAACTGAAACAGAGCAATAAAACTGATGCTCTAAATTATGATCATCACTTTGGAACCTTTTTCGTGCCAACTGGAACAACAACACTTAGATCTATGCAAAAAGAGTAGCATTATGCCATGTTCTGTGCTTTCGGTGGCTAGGAGAGCCAAAATTCTAACCTATAAGCCACCAAAAGCTCTTCTTTTGGTGGCTAAGGGAGACTGTGAAAACCCGATTAAGCCAACGAAAGCTCTATTTTGAAAACTCAAGCTCATCCGTATGTATTCTCTGATAACAAAATGATCAGAGAGCCAATGTGTTCTTCCAAATCTGCAATAGTAAGTACTATTTTGACAGTAATCTTGATTTGCATGTGTTTTCATTGATTCACAATCTTTTTAGAAGAGAGAGTGGTCATGCATTTTGTTGTTTGTAATGCACACATCCAGATCGCATCACCTGCAAGAGACTTGTTAATGTATACATTAATGAAACACTCAAAACCTTCAAGGTAGGGCTCACATTATAGTTTTAGCTTTCGATGCAAATGAAGTAATCTCTGCAGCTGTGGCTTATAAGGAAATTCTTGGATTAAGAAGAGAGGGCACTTCACCATAGAAGAACCACCGGGCTGAGGATACAACAACTACTGCTTAATTCAAAATCCTAACAAGTGCTAAACAACTTATCATTAAGCTTTGACTGTAGAATAGGTTCAATAACCAAAGATGGACAAATGGATAATGAGGTCAAATAGTGAGAGTTTGTTGTATAAATTTCATTGTTTATAGTGTACATACTCAGATGGCATCATCTCATACAATCCCTGGATTTGAGCTCTGTAAGATAGAGGCTTGGATTGTCCATTTCAACTTTCTCTGGCTTTGGAAATTCCATGTCAATTATTATAGAAATAGTACACTCATCAGGTGGATGACAAAGTACTCTAAAACCATGTAATAACTTCATGTTGTTCCTGACGTTTATCTTTTCAATCAGTTTCTCCTTGTGCTCAGCATCAGGAGTCAACATACTGGGTTTTAACAAAATTCCCTCGAACAACACATTATTCTCTGCCAAGTAGAAGAAAACTTCAGTCCAGACTTTCTCTGCCACTTCAAGGCTTTTATCAATGGAATGGTCTCCATCTAGTAGAATCTCTGGCTCCACAATCGGCACAAGGCCATTGTCTTGAGAAAGGGTAGCATAACGTGCAAGTCCCCAGGAAGCTTTTCTTATTTAAGAAATAACAAATGAATATAATTTATTTGTTCATATGAAGAGCTAATTCTCCTACCTACTCCTACACTAACCAAATGTACTGCCTCTTATCAAGTGAAATCATGCTTCCAATGAAGCCATGTCAGAAACTGATTTACTGAACTTGTTCTTGATTTTGACCCCAAAAATAATAGAGAGTGTAACATGCAGAAATATAGTTGATGACAAAAACAATCTTCGTCTGACAAAAATGTTTTGATATTTAGGTTGCTCGTGGATTCCAGAAAATCAGCAAAAGGGTCATGAAAGACAGAAAGAAATACATCTTCATGATACCTAAAAATGTTTTGTCATCTCCCAAGGAAGCTAAGCTTCAATCTTCGTCCCCGGCAATGGCGCCAATTTTTTATCACTCCAGGAAACTCTCCTAGGTTGTATCTTAGAAATGCCTAGTAACTTAACATTTTTGTAACTATTTTCTCAATAATGGGTCTGGGTTTGGATCAAGATGAATATCTTAATCACTGGATTATATCTTCAAGACAGTCTAGCGATATTCATGCAATACAAGGCCTTCAATAGCTATTATCAGATAGGTTTGTAAATCAAATGGATAAGAAAACCAATCAGCTAACCAGAACATACATAGGCAATATATATGATGGGTTAACAAACTAGCCAAGGATGCTTATGATTCTTTCTTAATAGTCAAAAGTAAGATGACAGTTACCATGGGACCATTAAACATAGACAAAAGAATGATTTCAACTCATATGCATAAACAAAGATGGAGGAGAGTCTGACAATAACAAATGAAAGAAGCTTGCAGGCTTAATATATTAAAGAAAGTGTCTTTTTACAATAACAGTGGAATATAAAACTCAAAATTGAACCTCTAGTCATTCAAAACAATAGACTTTTATAGTCTTTACAAAGCAATTTCAGATCCTAAGAAACTAGATCTAAAATACTAAATATAGAATAAAATCAAAACAGTTCTCAAGTCATAGGATTAGATCCTAACTCAAAGGAATCAAATCATAATCATAATCTGTGATCTTCAACATTCCTCGACAGCTTCAACAATCTCTGACACACTCAACAACCTTCAAGGTGATGACAAGGCACTTGAGATTTCCCTTTGACAGTTGGGCAGTATCTTTAACTAAAAATAGAAAAACTCTTCAACCTTTATATCCTTTGCATCGACTTCTAAAACTTTAAAGAGAGAGTGATCGCTATCTCTTTTAACTTTATCATTCATTTAGAATCTTCCTCAGATAATTTGGCAGCGAAAACATTTGATCTGAGCAAAAATACCATCATTATGCCTGTCTTTGTGCTTTCGGTGGCTTGCGAGCCAAAATTCTAACCTGTAAGCCATCGAAAAGGAAGGCTTTAGCAGTCTGAAAACTAATACAGTGGCATAATGCTCTGTATTCAACAAGTGAAAAGATTGAAATCATGAACATGAAATAGGCCATAATATCATAAGAAAATTTGATCAATGCCATGTTTGGAAATCGTTGAATTTGGCACAAGAAGTCAGTGAAGGTCCTCCTCCTCTTTGTTACAGTGGTAGCTTCTGCAAATTTATCATCTCCAGAACATTCTTCATTTGCCTGATTGAAACTGTTGTGATTATTCATGTACGGAGTACTTATTTTCTGCTATTGTATTTACACTCACACATTGCCATTGTATTTACTCTTGTGCACGGCCAGGAAATCTTGATTTGAAATTTGCCTCATAGCTTTCACTTTCGGATCCTTTCCAAGGAAATCGAAATCTTAAGCTTGTAACAGGTTATATTTCAAAGCTTACCCAATTTCAAGCCATGCTCGCCTAAGAATCATAATCATCACCATCCATTATCTTTATTGTCGACTTAGTTCACTTTCAATATGCCCATCCGAGTATCTATTGTCAACAGATGAATTGTCTTGACGATTGTCAAGGAGCTCATCATGCCTGCCAGAACGTTCATCTATGACAATATTTGTTTTGCTTTCACTGGAAGAAAAGGGTGTTTATCTTGTAATTATTATATGTCCAATTTCAAGCCATGCTCGCCTAAGAATCATAATCATCACCATCCATTATCTTTATTGTCGACTTAGTTCACTTTCAATATGCCCATCCGAGTATCTATTGTCAATAGATGAATTGTCTTGACGATTGTCAAGGAGCTCATCATGCCTGCCAGAACGTTCATCTATGACAATATTTGTTTTGCTTTCACTGGAAGAAAAGGGTGTTTATCTTGTAATTATTATATGTGGCTACACCAGCTATAGCAACACCGTAGCCAAATAAATTTGTAGTTGTGAGCTTGGTATTGGCAAACAACAATGCAGAAAGTAATCACAACCACCCAGTCCTTTGCAACACCAGCTACACGAATAGGCAATGCACTAGTGTGTGAAATAACTAGAAATACTGACATGTTGAGAGAAAACGTGCAATGGGCATTTAATGACATGATAACTAGATCAAATTTCCAATTTATAGCCGAATCCATCTACTGTCACGTGCCTCTGGTTCAAAACCTGTTCGTGGCTCTTCTTTAGTTCTGGCAATTTCGACAATGGATACCTCACACCCTACTGATCGACGCAATAAATTCAATCTTCTCCGCAACAAATTATATATCGGAAGGAAATAATTGCATGGCACCTGTAAATCTCAGCAAAATTTATTGGCAGCCTGTGTGCTTTTGACTCATTGTTTGGCTTAGATCGTGGTTTAATTTTGAGCCACTTGCTATGCAAACTGAGATTTGACTTGGCCCATCGACTTGGCGTGCGAATTGGCCTAAGATTTGATATAACTGGAAGTTAGGGTATAGTTGATGTTCGACATCTTAGACTTGATCCGATAATTAACTCGTGGCTTCATCCTGAAACATATTTGACACCTGCAATCAATCACTTGGTACATGTATCATTAACAAGATCGTGGCTCGATCTCTATTGCCAGCACTATTAGATTGTTTTCTTTCACTATGTGCATTGTGATTCGGCCATTGAGTCTTGACTCCATCACCCATGTAAAAAAATTTGATTGACAAAATACTCTGCCATCCGTGGCGCTTTAACATTGGCAAGTAAATATTCATCATTGCTTTCCTCGGTGAGATCCATTTTCTCCACTCTTTAATTCTTCTCAATGGAGGAGGTCATAGAATATCTATGACAATCGACCATATACAACGGCCGCCCTTTCCGGCTTCAGTGAGTGTTCAGAATATCCTAGCTTTCTGTTTTCGCCTGAGCAACAGCCTCCACACGCGATTTCACACCTGCGGCGTTCAGAACCACGCCCAGTCTGGCATCCCTAGCCTGTTCGCCATCCGGCCCTGTTATACAGGCAGCCCGGTGCCCCCTACCGTCATACTCCGCAACGAATGATAGAATTCCAAGCCCATAATTTCTACTGAAATAGCATCATTTAAAGAATGTTCAGGAAGGAAACTTAGAGCTTGATTAACCCGTTCAGGTGGAGAAGAAATGAGATCAATGGATATTGCTTCTCGTTCTTCAATCTCTTCATCGGGATACTTCAGAAAATACATAGGAGGCTCCATATAATGTCCATATGTAAATAACTCATGATGGTCGACAACAACACTGACTATTCGGCACAAAGAAAACTTTGAACGCCTTGAATGGAGACAACACTACAGGACCCCCTGGAGATACAAACTAAAACTCATACTTTACAGCTCGTCGTAAATCCCTTCAATCTCTGCATACGATGCTTTGATTTTGACAATTGTCGGTGGATAATTCAAACCCTGCAAGTCCCTCTATGGCTCCAGATACTTTCAACATGTCAATCCTTCCAAATGTTCCATTTACCATTGAACAATTGTGCCATGTTTGACACCTGTATCATTGATTTGGCAGTTTGATGGCTCAGCGCATAGTGTGCCATATGGTTTCATTTTTATTTATTTCTCAAATGCTAGAAATCCCATATACATGAGATTTGAAAGGTTTTTAAAACCTTTATATGCGTTGATGCATACATACCTACTTCGATGAAAGAATAAAGGATAGAGCTCAGTTTGGTTGACTTATGGACTTTGTCCTATGCACTAGATTTGGAATATGGCTTGGAGTTACCATATATAGTTGATATATGGTATTAGTATAGGATTAAAATAAGAAACAAGCACACACCCTTTTTTATTTGGAAAGAGTTTATAATTACACATCTAAAAAAGGTAGAAAAACTAGGGGTGTCTAAGTAATACTAATTAAGTTTTGGAATGCAGGTCAATGACAGTGTTACCAGGATCTGGAGTAATCATAATTAATGGAGATTTTGAGATAAAACACTGGCCATAAAATTTTAGAAATGAGCGTGTTAAATAAAGTTGAGAAAACACTCCAAAAATACCAATGCATTTTTATCGCTAACACAAGGAGGGAAAAAGTAAAGACAAGAAAAGACCAAAATTGACTTCAGGTCTACTACATATCGCAGAGCCACCATCGGCAATACTAAACAAGTTGATCATAAAAGACTCACTAACTCGCCTCAAACCCTTACTAAGAAAACACAAGAAATATTGATAAAGATATAAGCTAACTAACGTCAAACCCAGGCTAAAGACTGTAACAATAGAGACCGTGACTAGATCAAGAAAATTTCTTTGAGAAGTATGGCTTCAATCAGAGAAGAGGTTGATTGTCTCTTCTTGAAAAAGACTTTCTTGACACAAGAATGCTATTGAAACTTAAGAAGCCTCAAGATGTTACCTGGATGTCCAGTAGAGGCAGGCAAAATAAGTGAGTTCATTGCGTGTCAAATGATACACCTCTCAGAATCTCTCAAAAATAAACTAATAATCAAGGCTTCCATAAGCATGTGGAGTACTAGTATGAAGACACAAAGAATCCTATTTAAAACTCAAAAGGTAATCTAAACCAAATAAAACACTCCAAAACACACATATACCAAGGCCGATCCGCATTCACCAAAAGACAAACAAGAAACTACAAACATGCATCTTATATAAGGACTAGGCTAGATGTCATAATAAAATGTAAATCAAACATAAAGATTGAACACATCATATGGAAGGGATGTAAAAAATACTTATTTATATTAATCTCACAAGTCACTTACAAAATGAGATCAACGAAAGCTTCTTGAAACCGGTCCTAGGATCCTCTTCACCAAGTCTAACTCAGCTCCACGTGATTCTCCTCTCAATTCTCTATGGAAATGGTAGTCTTATGAATGAGGAAAAATGCAAGAATAGGAATTCGCTCAAACTCACAATGTGGTTAAAAAATATTGGGGCAAAGAGGGAAAGTGGACGCTAAAGTTTCACTCAAGTTCCTATGCTTATCTTTGAATGTGATCTTTTGGAATGATACCCCAACACCTCATTTTATATGACAAAAAGGATGGTTATTCGGTTGGGTGATGAGCTATAGGCAATGGGACAGATGGAAAACTACCCAATAGCCCGTAATCTCAATGACTTCCTTGCAACTTTTTAATTTTTACAACTTTTGTGAGTATATGCGGGTTGTAATGGAAAAACTAGCATAGGTATGTGAGTTGTAGTGGTGCAGAAAGAATGTGTACGTGGGAAATAATGGTGCAGGGCACATACATCTTCAAAAATGTGGTTTTTAAGAATAGTTGCTCAGTGATGGCTTGGAAAAAATAGCAAGTAAGATGGCCTAATGCCAGGTATGCATGTATGGTGCAATTTAGGGTTATAACACTTATACATTGTAATGATAACACTATTTTCATATACATCTAAGTTGATGTCTATCTAGTTGTCGAAATCCACAACTGGCATGTTCTTCTTCTTGGGATCCTTCTTGTAGTTCTTTGTATTTAGCTCAAGATGTAACTTCCAACACTTGTCTTTGGTGCTTCCATCGATATTACAATGGTTACAATGGTGTTTGGATCCTTGTACTAATTTGTAGTGGTTGTTGTCTTCTTATCATTTCCTTCCCACTTTTTTCCTTGTTTGGAAACATTTTGGTGGTCTTTATACATGGGACCACTTGGTTGTCTTTTATTCTTACCCATATTCTCTAGATATTGTGCTTGAAAATATACCTCATCAATTTTCCTAGTTTTAAATAGCATCACTTGCCTCCTTAAATTACTATGTTGACCTCCCAAATACTTGAAGAGTAAATATGAGTTCTTAGGAAATATACCCAACAAAATGGCCACTTTTTCAAACTCAATGGTGTAATCTTGCACACTCTACCCTTTCTTCTATTGAAAGTAATGCCAATGGATCCATTGGTCATGTTCTTACCCAATAGGGTAGAATTGGGATTTAATGAGGGTTTTTAACACCTCCCACTTAGTAACTAGGGGGTCACCCTCTCTTCTAAGAATCTTAGTGTGACTTTCCTACCAAGTTTTGGCATGGCCCTCTAAATTTAGTTAGGAAAATGAAATATTTTTCTCTTCTCCTATGTTATCAAAACTTGAACAAACTTATAACTATTGCAAACATTGATTCAACTTAATAGAATCAATCTCATCTTGGTAGGATTTAATGTCCACTTTTTCTTCCACATTAAATGGAGATTGGAAAGATGTTGGATTACTGAGAGGGGGGGTGAATCAGTAATAGCATAATTATAATCCTTTTTCTTCAAATGTTATATCAATGTAGAATTATTATCCAATAATGAGCAGTAAGAAATAAACAATCAAACACATACACAGTACACCA